>CM069441.1:11869818-12031419 GCA_035610835.1 Ophiura sarsii
ATAGTTAAATATTGAATGTCCAGTTTTTTTAATAAAATGGTCCAAGAAAACTTTCCTAAAGCATCTTGTTATGCTTGAATAATAAAACATTGAAACTAATGTTTGAAGCGTGCAAAAAATCCCGTTTTTTTCATCTAAAATGTTCCTGAAGCCATCTGTTATGCTTGATAATTAACATTAAAATCAATACGCGCAAAAATCTCCATTTAATTAAACTACAAATGGTTAACGTTGCTGAAACCATATTGTATGCTTGAATAATTAACATTGAAACTAATAGCGCGAAGCGCGCAAAAAAATCAAGTTTTTTTAACTAATATTGGGACTGACGCTATATTTTTTCAACATCTTAAAATCTTAGTGATTTTGCAAGATTTTGCTAGCTTTAAAAACATAAAGTGATGTTTTAACATCACTGTTTGGTCCATAATATCAATATCATATCATAATCGACCATTTTAACGATTTGTGTGTCATTTTGAAAATGTTTTCAAGGGGAAAGGGTTCATATAGGAGCATGTACGAATAACTGCCCCCCCCCCCCCCCCATCACACACACACACCCCACTGACTGTCAGAGGAGAGAAATACTTGACTTTGGTATATCAAATTGGTGTGTTTAATACCCGTTTTATACCAGTTGTCTTTTTTCGGAAAATTGTTTTCTTAAGGGAAAAGGTCCATATAGGAGCATGCACGAATTATACCCCCGCCCCCCCCCCCCCCCCCCCCCCCCCCCCCCCCCCCCCCCATACACACCGTCCTCACTGTCAGAGGTGAGAATAACATGACTTTGGTCATATTAAATCTAAGGGGGTGTTGTGCACCTCTTAATTTATTATTGGACTGACAATGTATATTTTTTCAAAAATCTTAAAATCTTAGGGGGGTCCCTCAAAAACACCATGGGGGGGGGGGGGAGGGGGGGGGGTGCCAGTAGCACCCCCCTTCCCAGGGGCTTGTAAAGTATCCGTGATCTGGAAGTTGGTCTAATTAACTTGTAATGACTCCGAATGATTTATTATGCATTTTCTACCAATGAAATAAATTAGGCCACTGATAACAACAAGCGATGATTGGGATCAAACATTAATTAATATCATTCATAGGCCTATAATCATGATAATAGTATGATGAAATCAAAATACAGAATTTAATATTAAATCCTTATTCCAAACATACATTAGGCTATCAGCAGCCAGCAGATGACTCCAAGCATGACCTTGCATAGTGCTCTGGCGCGCGCGCGCGTAAGGTTGTTGACAGTTCAGTCCCACATTGTTGATAAATGTGATGGTCCATATATGGAGTGTATCTTTATGTATGATGTCATGTCGGTGACTGGCTCTTTACGCACAGTGGGGGTTTAGTTCCAAAACTGTAGGACTACCCCACGAGTTCGGTTCTCGGGTTTGTCGGTTCTCGGATGGGGAGCATTTTTTCTAGTATTAGTATAGATAGAGTAGTCCTAAAGGTACTCCACGAGTTCGGTTCTCGGGTTTGTCGGTTCTCGGATGGGGAGCATTTTTTCTAGTATTAGTATAGATAGAGTAGTCCTAAAGGTAGGACTAAATTGAACCCAGTTTCTAAATTGTATTTTAATGTGAAAACGGTGTCGCTGCAAGCTAGTTTGGATTCAATGTAAAGAGCAATAAATTGATGATCGTGGAAGGTTATTAATTTAAAGCTTTTATAATGAGACAGGGGTCAGCGCCACGGGAAATATCCCCCTAGTCACATGGACGTTGAACCACATTTAAATGCCTTAATGTTGTCATTGTATAAGGCTGACATTTTGGCATAAATTGAATTGCACGATATCGACATCGCTTTTCAAGGGAAAAATAAATCTCTTCGTATACAATAGACTCACTCAACGTTGGCATCTGACTGTACCGACGGAAGCTCAAGTTTACCGACTGGGATATTTCAGGGGGGCACCGGCCCCTGGACCCCTGGGTTCGCCACTGAGCACGGTATCAAATCCACGCCAAAATACAGTCGCTCACACCAGGCCGTGAAAGCCGTGAACCGCGTAACGTATTTTTGAAGGTACCACTCTCTTTTTTTTAAAGTTTGGAGCAAATCAGCAAATACAAATATCGGTCGTATAGGAAATAAGAAAATCGATTCAAGGGCATATTAGCCGATTGGCTTCTTATTTACATAACAATTGGCCTTTGCAAATCATGTTCATTGATAGACTAGCTAGGGTCTCCATAGTTCAATTGAACGGAATAGTCAACACAATATATTTATAGGGTATTCTTTATCGCAGTGAAAATTGCAAAAGAAGAAAAAAATATCATTCAACATTCAATAAATATTGCGAACAATATGCAATCCTGTCAATTTCTAAAAATAAAGTGTAAATAACAAACAGAAAAAAGTATAACAATCCTAGGATTCGAACCACTGACCTCATGATTATGAAGCCGGCGCTTTGCCGACTGAGCTAATGAAGACTACACATAGATATTTAGAAAATAAAATACATAAAGTTCAAAATACGAATATCACATGAATCGGGGCAAAAATGCGGGCTAAAATGCTTTATATTTCGATTGTTGTGCGTTTTTAACATAGGATTATCGCCCAAAAGTTGATTATATGCTGAAGAAGATTGTAATTCTGATTTCATTATAATGCATAACACTACTTTTCGAAACGATTCTAGACACCTTAGTATTTCGTTCGTACATAAAATGTTGGCCATTACGTTTTTTCGATTGGAATTCGGCGCAGCAAATCTATTGCACCATGGGTATTATTACATGGAAACACGGAGACTCAGATACGTAGGGAGTCATGTGATTTTTGTCCAGGACAAACACTTGAGATGTACACGCCCCTTTAAGGTATTGATTGCTAAATATTTGAATACTTCTGCTGAGAGTTGTAGATCAATTGTTTATTTTGTTAACTATCTACTACATCATTAATGTCTTCCAACAAGAATATGACATAAATTAAATATAACATTATGCAAATTAATGTGTTCATAAGCTAATTGGTTAGTAAGATGTTCCATTTACCCCACCACAGATCCGATAGGGGTAAATGGAACTCAACTGATTGCCATCTGGAAAGAGCCAGAAATCCAGGAACAAATAGAAACAAAATGTACTACCAGGAAATGGGAGCAAGTGGCAGAGAGGTTGCATGACGTGGGTTTCCCATCTAGGACTGAGAACCAAATATACGTAAAAATCAAGGATCTAAAGAGACTGTACAAGGGTATACGAGATACCTCTAGCAAATCGGGTGCTGGGGTACCTGACCTTAGTAAGTGTCCGTACTACATACTACTATAGTATCAAAGGGCGCAGTGTGTGTACTTCTAAGAAAGTGTGCTAAGAAAGTATTTACCACCTGAACTCAAGATATGCTACATGTTTCAGGACTTCAAAGAGAACCATCCGAATGTATGTAGTCGAGAGACATACCGGCCAGCAATCAAGGACATGCACATTGGATTTGTGAAACTTGGAGAGGAAGAATGTGAGACTTGCATGGCATTTGAGCAACACATCAAAAATGCAGACCATGCCGAAAATAAAGGATGCACCTTATGCAAAGGGCAAGAACTCCATAAGGAAAGGGTTGGCGTTGCACGCTCCTTGTACTGGGTGGATAAACAGAGGGCTAGTGCAGATGATGAAGCAATATGCTCAGTAGACATGCAGAAGGGGATAATGCTTCCCAGAATGACAGGAGCCTATCATAGATGTAGCCAACTTTATAGTGTTATAGTTGACCAAAAATTAAAAAGAATCAATCAACATACAAGAAAAATCCAAGTTCACAATTTGAGCGTAATTTTGATTTATGTAATGACAATTGAGTACAATTTATTTCAGGATGATGAGGACAGTGCGAACGAAGAGAGCAAGGAAGAAGAGGAGATGGGGAGAGCAGTAGAGGTAAACTCACAACTTGGATTTAACAAATATGTAACATGACCCAAGAAACTGCATGCATGCATAATTGTTTTGTGTTATTTCAGGATTGAGTACGATTTATTTCAGAATTTTGATAAATGTAATGACAATTGAGTACAATTTATTTCAGGATGAAGAGGACAGTGCGAACGAAGAGACCGATTGGGAAGAAGAGGAGATGGGGAGAGCCGTAGAATCGTAGAGGTAAACTCACAACTTGGATTTAACAAATATGTAACATGTCCCAAGAAACTGCATGCATGCATAATTGTTTTGTGTTATTTCAGGAATGAGTACGATTTATTTCAGAATTTTGATAAATGTAATGACAATTGAGTACAATTTATTTCAGGATGATGAGGACAGTGCGAACGAAGAGACCGATTGGGAAGAAGAGGAGATGGGGAGAGCCGTAGAATCGTAGAGGTAAACTCACAACTTGGATTTAACAAATATGTAACATGACCCAAGAAAATGCATGCATGCATATTTGTTTTGTGTTATTGCAAAAGTTTTCTGGGCACGATTTAAAAAAACCTAAGCTTGGATTATTTTTGCCTATACAGAGAGATAAAAACTGAATATTTCTTGCCAATTTGTAAACTGATTTAAAACTATAGAATACTTTATTTTCGAAACAAAAAAAATCATTTGAGAGCCTACCGAAAATGTAGCCAACTATATAGCGTCAGCGTCAGCTTAATAAAATCAAAGTCATTTTTACTACTTTTGAGATAAATTTAAACAAAACCCAATCTAGTCTTAAACTTAACTACCCATACCGGTGTGACTTAGGCATATTGTGTGTTTTACTTGGCCCTTTTTTACATCAACAAACTGACTTAGGCAATTTGACTATGCTCATTCTAAAATTATAAAAGTTCTTAGAAATTCACTTTAAATTAGTACTCTACCTTTTTTACATCCAGACTCTGGCACTACAATCACCTTTCTAAACTTACAAAACACTTTCGCTGTCTATAGTCACACTATTTGATTACTAAGGCAATGCAATAAATATGCCAAATTCACACATGTGACTTAGGCAATAATCCTTATGAGTTGGTAGCACGATTTAGAGTTGAATATTTACATAGAAAGTGCCTCCGATGGTATAAAGCTGATCAATTTGAGCGTAATTTTGATTTATGTAATGACAATTGATTACAATTTATTTCAGGATGACTAGGACGGCTAGGACGAAGAGAGCAAGGGGGAAGGGATGATGGAGAGAGCCATAGAGGTAAATTCACAACTTGGATTTAACAAATATACAACCTTTATCTGCAGTCTTGTCCAATTCCACATGACATTTGCCCCAGCTGAGAGATGGTTGGAGCGAACTTGATGATGGTCATGAAACTATGTTTCTTCGTATTTGTTAGTTTTAAGATGTCAGAATCTAATACAATTTTGTATGCATGCTCGGCAATAGAAGTTACCCAAAGAAAAAGAGCCTTTGGAAACACATAGCAGATAAGCACAAGAAACCTAAATTATGTCGTGATGCTTTTCATACCACACAAGCGCAAAAGTTTGAAGTTGTCGAAAGTGTGTGGTAAGCGAGTGTTCATGATTACTTTTATGGGGCTGGACAATTATAGGGGGTGTCCAACAAGTTTTGAAGCTCAAAAAAGGGGGTCAAAAAAGTTTTGAAACCCCTACAGAGGGAAGTTAAAAAAGTTTGAACACTTGTTATTCCAAAAATCCGGACCCCTTACTTAATACTTATGCACAATATTTATTCGTTTGTATGTTTGTTGATAGATTAAACTCTTTGACACATTTTAACAATAAATTCAAGGGGAATGATGCATGGGATATTATGTTATTGTTAAATGCAGGTTAACTATCTGGCAGATGTCGGGGGAGGGAGCGTCGGCTCATTTACAAGACGAACAATGAAGACTTTGATGACAAATGCACTGGCCCAGCGATGTAACATGTCAGGGAAACATGGGAAGTTAGCGTTAGATGACACACGTGTGTTAGATGTGATATATGGTGAGTGAGTATTAAAGATATATGTGTGGTGGTATGGGAAAACCCGTCGGAAGTCGCTAGGGTTAATATTGAGATATCTGGGTCATACCAAAATATTTCTTACAAATGAGTTCCAAGTCAATTTTCCAACTTTGGTCCCAAGATAGAGATTATACCTTGAACTTTAGTCTCCAGGAGTGTTTTATGCAAAATTCCAGATGTTAAGTTTATTTTAGTACTTTTCTGAACCCTGTTTATCAAATTGTATGTGTAAAATGCTATGTTTTTACGTAAAATGACATTGTTACCATGGTAACCACTTGTGAATTCCGACAATGCATTGTAAAGATTTTGAAAGTGGAGAACTTACAATTGCTAATAATAACGCAAAAAACTAGGTTCATATCAAAAGTCCTTTTCATATGACAAGCTATTCTGTGTGACATAACAATGTAGTTTTATTATTATTAGAGCATTTAAAAGATTTTGTGTACCCCTTTGAATTGTCAATTTCAATTTTCAGTGTTGCGTTTAAACTTGCCGACTTTAAAATACTATAACTGTAGTTCTAGATGGAATTTCTGAAAAATTTAAACAGTCCTATACTCAGAAGAGTATGAAGCTCTCTGCCAAAGAAAAAAACCAAGTTGCTAGAAAATGACCATGTGAAGGGTTTTCCCATGCCACCACACATATTATGTGATCTTTCCAGGGGACGCCCTCAATCCTCGAGAGAAAAAAAATTGGAAACATATTTCCTTACAGATTTACATTTCTGATGTATACATCATGAATATATTCCGAGCTACAGAGCGATACGATTCCTAATTACTTGGCCTTGGCCTTGGTGATGAGAAAGGGATGGTCTCTTCAATAGGAGATGTTGCTCGATCTAAACGCCCTCTTTGTTCAAATATTTATTTCAATCGCTGTATCCAACCTGCGGGTAAAAACATGCACCCATACACGCATGATGATGCCGGCGCATGGAAACACAGTACACGGAGATGCTGCAAGTGCGATGTTTTTGGAATTGCGTGTTTGTTGTTGTCATGGTGCAATGATTTTTACCCGCACTACATCTGGGAGATCTGCATATTTCAGCCTGTTGTTGATGGCGTTTAGATCGAGCAATATCTCCTATTATTGAATTGAAAAATATATATTTAAAAAAATAATAATAATACGTTTGTTTTGATTAAATTTGAAAGTGCGTGATCTGATCAACACTTTTCCAACATAATTGAAGAAATAGAAAGCCTCGTAACGTAGCAGGCCACTCAATTTTAATTGATAATTTCATAATTGGAAGAAAAAAATCAACATGGTTTTGTTTTGTTCAGGTTTGGAAACTGACATTATAGCGATCGATGTTGAGTTTTGTCAAAATATATTAGCACAAAAAAACACACCAAAAATGCAATTAAAGTCCCAGTAGTTCTTGGTTTTTTTATTTTTAAAAAGGCATAAAATTGATAGATATTTTCATTGAGTTTTGTATTTCTAAAAATTAAAAATTAAATCATTTTAAATGTCTCGAAGCTTACAAAGAAATCAATACAATGTAGGCTATCCAATGCGGAATGTTTTTTGTTCTCGGCTATCAGATATAGTGCAAAAGTCAGGCATTTTGTGGGGAAATAATTTGATAAAATTAGAATTAGAAAACAATTTGAATTTCACATATTTGTTTAAAACAATTTAACACATCACTTTGCTTTGTTAAATGAAAGTGTTGTTATTTATTTATTTTTACTTCATTACAAAATACTTCTTATTATTTTAAACTTTCTATTATTTTTATTATTTTCTTTGATGAAAATTTAGTTGATTCCTGGCTACAATTCATTTGTAACTAACCTTACGTTAACTGTGGATAAGTTGAAATGAAGTACAGATGATTACACTGGAATTGCTCTCACAAAATCAGAGATGAGTGTGAAGAACATAGTAAGTTAGTTTTGATCCATCGTTTTTTTTACAGATATTGCAGTAGAAAAATATAGCTGTAGCAGTAGATTTTAGTAGCTGTTGCTGTAGCTGATTAGTACACAGTGTAGTTATTAGATTAGAGTAGTCTTAGTTTATTAGATTAAAGTAGTCTGAGCTTAAGTGTGGTATACATTGTTATAAAAAGCAAAAGTGATCAATCATGGAAAAAGCAGCAGAATCCATTGGTGAGCATTATGATAAGGCTGGCATCACTTTAGTTAGACCTATGGATAAGCTGATGAGTTTAGAAAGAAGTTTAGTCACAAATGGAATTATAATAGAGCTGAATTCATATGTTAATACTGGAAAACAAATCAAATTCCCTGAATTCCTGGCTGCAATTCAGAAGGTATACAAAATAGACAATCTTGCTCAAGGAACACTACGCACATCCATTATACGCATAAAAAGTGACCTCGCAAAGTTACGATTGAAACCAAAAGAGGATTTGACCAGAAATAATGAGCTGAAGAATTTCTACCAAACAGAGTTTAGACCCATTACTAAAAAAAAAACCACAGTCCTCTTTGCCGTAGTATCCAGCTTCGGCTGGAGGGTTGGCCCAGGCGGAGCCCATCGCGGGTGGTTCTTCATTTACGGGGGTGGCCTCAGATCAGTCTGTGGCAGGGTCCTGGAGGCCCTGTATGGCCTGAGTAGGTCCAACATGGATTACTTTGACCTTGCCAGAATGGGCCCGTTCGTGGCAAGAGTCTTATTGGAGGCCGGTCAGCCCGTCGTTTACGACCATGGCGCGCCTCCTCCACCGGATAATCTTGGGTTTGCCAACCCAGCTAGGATCGGTCAGCGGTCCACCAGGGCGGTTCCGAATGTCCCGCTATCCATTGTTAAGGAGGTGCAGCGCGCTGCACTGATCAAGGGTGGCTTGGGACGGGACCTGGTCTGCTTAGTGTTTTTATCATGAAGAGTAAATCTGATATATTAAGACAGGGAGCATGGGTTTTAATTGGTGCTACCTACTCCGCGACATGCCCTGTTAGTATGTTAACTGTTAACAAGGTACCTGAATGAAGCAGAGTTGCACAATGATGCTGATGAGGATTTTCTATTAAAGACCAGTTGATTTTTGTAAGTCTTAAGTTAAGATCCGGTCAGCTTTCCTATACTAGATGCCTGGAGTTGCTAAAACAGGCCCTCTTTTCAGTAGGTTTAGATCCAAAGAAGTTTGGAATGCATACTTTACGCAGTGGAGGTGCATCTGCAGCAGCAAATATTGGCGTACCTGATAGGCTTTTCAAATAGCATCATGGCAGATGGAGGTCTGAGACTGCCAAAGATGGGTATATTCAAGATAGCATGAAGGTCAGATTGTCCGTTTCTCTTAATCTAGGACTGTAAGTTTTACTTGTGTTTATATCAATATAATATGTATTACGTATTACGTTAATGATATGGAATAAATCTTCATTTAATGATTGCATAATATCCGATGTTTCTATGTTTCTTTCGCAGAATGGGGAGTCTCGCGGTTATGAAAATGCTTTATACTCGGTTGAGACTTGTCGAATTAGAGTGTAAATATATTTTCAATATGTAGCGGGGCTCTTCATTTGCATAAGAATACAAAGGAGTTGCAGTGAATGCAGTTCGTCATGGACTGAGTTCGACAGCGTTCAGTACGGTTGGTTTACCTTCACTGAGTTTGGCCATGAAGTAAGCAGATAGTTGCAGTTAGAAATACAGGATATGAGTTGTTTTGGATACGGATAAAAGTGAGGTAATACAGTGGCGGATCCAGGATTAAAATTTACGGGGGCTGACCAAGGTTTCTTTAATTGGTACCAAAACCAAAATTGTAAAAGGTCCCCAATTTTTTTTGCGGTCAGCTAGTGATATTCTGCTAAGTGGGGGGGGGGTGGGGGGTGGGGGGGGGGGGGGGGTGGGGGGGTGGGGGGGGGTAGTGAGCTTAATACCTCCTTAGAAATGGATGAGACTTCAAAATATGGTAACAAATATGGAGCCTATGCCATGCATACTAAATCAGAAAGGGCATACATGGTTGGTTTAAGAAATTTGCTCACCAAATTACGCCAGGACACATTGAATGTCTTCAAAGAAATACTGTGGGACATTGCTAGCATTTATAAGGAATCAAATAATGTAGCATCACAAAATATCCTGTATCATTTGAGGAACACCACATGATAGAGCAGCGACGGAAATGAAGTTCAATGAGCTACTTGAAATAATATCTGAAATTTTACCACAGATGTTCGAGAGCTGGAATAATTTGACCAAGGATTTACAGACACAGCTGACAAGACTAAACAACTTCTTTTGGGGTATAATAATAATAATCTGAATTCATATAGCGCCTTTCCAAGATTGATCAAAGCACTGTAATTTCGCTGTCACTGGTGAATCATCAAAATCAGATCGCATCAACTAGGGTGCTGCCTATTCAAGTACATCGGTCTTGTCCACATGGCTGATACTGCAAATACAGCAACAATTGAAGTGGAAAAAACCCATTTTGATGGAGATGTTCCTATTATTAGTGACCAACGCTTTCGGAAGTCTATTGAATCTGGTACGTGTAGGCTAATTTGGACAGCATGTCAGGGCTTTGGCATATGGGGGTGATGCTAAAAATGGTTGCCATGGTCGGTTTAGCATATTTATAGCTGATGTTCTCAAAGAACATGGTGTGCAGAGTCTGCCCCTAACACCCTACTGGGGAAATCGATTCAATATCTTATTTCATAATGCAGCAGTAGTTTAATGGCTAAACAAGAAAATGATTGAGTTCCTGGAAAACGATGGTAGCAATAAATGGGTAAAACATGACCTTAATGTTCCCTTCTTTGTAGCCGGTACCAAGGCCCTGTGATTAATCTGCAAACTAGTCACTAACACACCTCTGTGGGCTTTGATAGAGGTTAAAAATGTCAACATCATGGATATGAATGTAAAATATCTTCAATCGATAACATTCCTGCATGACTCTGCAAAAAACATGGATGCTTTTTTGACAGGCACATCGAGCACATTTTAGTAACATACAGATAAAGAAGGATGTTATGTATGACATGCTAGTTGAACCATCGGAACATGATGGTGATTGCAGTGTAATATTGTCTGTTTTGCTGCCAGCAATGGCTAAGCTGTGTCAAAAGGTTATACAAGGATCACCTTCCAGGTGGGAGTTATGAAGGTCAAGAGGATGCCATGCTTGAAAGAAGGCAAAGTGTTTGCAAGCATAATAAGTTAAACATCTCAACTTTGGCAGCAGAGGCAAATGTGATGATTGTATTTAATAAAACCAGTGAATGGCTGGATGCTAAAGTGGCAAATGAGGAAGAAATACAACTCTTTAAAGCATACACACAGGTGAAAAGCACTCTTGCAAAGTTTAAGGAATGACAAGTCCTTATTAAAGAAAAAAGGCAGAACAACTGAAGGAAAGACAACAGAAGGTTAATGCAGTCAACAGAAAGAAGGTGCATAGTACTTAGGTTAAATGAAACCAATGATGTGATTTATTGAGGTCTTATGCAAACCGAAGACCTAGTTGATACCATTTGATCAGAACTCACACAAGGAGAAAAGATCAATGCTCTCAAAGCTCAACTTAAATTCAGAAAAAAATATACTACAACAAAATCATCTGACACAAAGTTATTTTAAACTTTACCAAAAAAGTTGAAGGAACTACCAAAATACATTATCTGTCTGTCGATGAACTTATCACAAACGTAAAGACATTCATACAGGAGGCACAACTGAATCCAACACTTCAAGGTGATCAAGATGAATGAACCAGAACTAGTTAGAAAGAAGGTGACCCACAAGTTTCAGGATGGTTAATGAAAGCATTTGGTATACTGGAACAGTTCTATCGAAAGTGAGATTTCAAGTTTTGCGTACAGGGTTATCATATGTCTATGAGTAGTTTTGAACCCTTGTTGCATATAATTCTAACAAAATGTATGATTTTCTTTTTGAAAATATTGTTATAGAAGATGTACATTGTACTTGCATGTGTTTCAAAACATTAACACAAGTTTCCAATTTTATACTTGTTACAAGGTACATGTGTTGCATTTAAATTACCATGATATTCAAATGTTCAATTCAAACATAACAATGCACTTTTTAAATTCACAATATGTCAGCATATTCACAGTATAAACACAGCTTCCATTGATTTGCAATTCCAGTTGCTGTTTCACAATCTGTGCTCCTCATCCTTTTTACCTTTTTATTTTTATTTTCTTGCAGCATCATTGGCCCTCAGTACTTCACCTTTATCTACGAGCACTGGTTTATGACACATTATGCCTTCATTTTATTATATTGTTACTTTTTCAATTCAAACTAACAAGAAGTTGTTTAGTATTTGGACACATTTTACCATGCATTAACATTTTGCCAATATATTTAATGATATGTCTTTCATCCTCTGCTCCAGCCCCTTCCTTTGTATGAGGAGTTATTGTAAATTGAACATAGAATTGAGAACATTTTCTATATTCCCCATAGAGATTATACACAGCTGCAATTTGACGCAATTTTTCATACCAGTTCCCATGTTAAAATGACTAATTTTCCGTGGAACGAGGCACTTTCATGCATATTAGGGAATATAAAATATTAGCAGGGCACCAAACAAAAGAAAGAGCATAAACACACATACTTTAGCGGAAATGTTGTGGTGGCATTTTGGTCCATTTTTATGTGACAATCCAAAAGGTAATAATTATTATAAATATTTTAACCAGGTTCGCCGTCGTGGGTAGAAAAGAGACAATAATGGGAAAACGATCTCGCCCGGGAATCGAACCCAGGATCTGTTGATTGCTTGTCAACTGCCTTGTCCATTGGGCCACAAGACCTCGCATGGTAAAGCATCCGAAATTCAAACCTAAGCGATTTCGTTTCCCAGTCTCAGATCGTTTTCCCATTATTGTCTCTTTTCTACCCACGACGGCGAACCTGGTTAAAATATTTATAATTTGTTTAATACCCGTCGTATATGCCTATTATTTCTATGTATTACACCTCTACAGGGAGGACGGCACTTGATTTACACTTGTATAGGCCCGAGCTACTCCGGGTAATACTTGTGGCAGAGACTGGGAAACGAAATCGCTTAGGTTTGAATTTCGGATGCTTTACCATGCGAGGTCTTGTGGCCCAATGGACAAGGCAGTTGACAAGCAATCAACAGATCCTGGGTTCGATTCCCGGGCGAGATTGTTTTCCCATTATTGTCTCTTTTCTACCCACGACGGCGAACCTGGTTAAAATATTTATAATTTGTTTAATACCCGTCGTATATGCCTATTATTTCTAGGTAATAATTATAATCACTAATCCTCAAGGAATTAAGGTTTGGGTTAGAGTTAGGGTTTCCCTAGGCTTGTTTAGGTTATGGCATGGTTATACTCATATACACGTCATTGCACAAGTTGGGCAATTGCGTCGACGGATATCAGTGCATAAGTTCAAGCAATGTCAACATTTATCCGCTGCGCCGATGTTGGCCGAATGAACGAGCCTGAAAAAGGTAAAAAGTGTGCAATTTCATTCTTGAGTATCAGGACATATACCAATCGGTTTTCGGAGAGTTTGTATGTGATATTCTTGATAATGAACTAGACTCTCTACTCGGACCTAATTGGATTTATAGGATCATAAACAAGAATTTGGTTACGTTAAAGATAGATCAGTAAGGCAGCACCTTACACGACGCAGAGATCGGATTTGAGTTGTTGTGTATATGGCCTATTATCTGAAAGACACACTGATCGTAGACACACATAGTGTTTCTTTTGCAAGATCATATGGAGACGAAATGGAATTTTCATCTTATTTTGAAAATAAAAGACTCACTGAAATCAAAAATAAATACAAGCAAAGAGTGGGCCATCTATCAGATTCAGAACATCTCAAGAATAAAACAATTGGTGGGAGTTCCGCATGGCAAAATAAAGTTAGCTATTCATCACGCTATTGTAGACATCTAAGGAAAACTATGGCAGCGCATTCCAAAGCAGCCCAGATTCTTTTGGAATAGCGAGGGCTCGAAGTGACAAAACTCACAATTGGGAACATAACAAAACAAGTTGAACAAATCCTGCTTGTTGATGATGTCCATGTGCAAAAAGGGTCAAAGAAAGATATTGAAGAGGAACTGAAAAAAAGGAAATCTAGCAATATTAGCTAAAGACGCTCACACAATTCCAGATGCTGCTTGGAATTCGTTGACGGCTTTAAGTAATTTGACGAAATTAGGCCAGGTAAAAACAATTGCCTGAATGTGAATCAAATGTTCCACTCAAATAAAGTCTGGCGGAAGCAGTGGACAATCGCTATATAAATTGTCCATGTCATATTTGATTTATGTACATTTTTTTGTTTGAAATCATTCAAATGTATTAGGAACTTTTTATTTGAGAGCAAACAGTGTCTCAAGTACTGCAGAATATTTCAAAATATGACCAAGAAAATGACTCTAAACACGTCTAAAAATGTGCTGCATATAATTTACGGAGTGTCCCACACAGAAATATTCAATAAGTAGAATTAGAGTGTCATATGTTTTTATTGTTCTTTTATATTTGATTTTGTAGCGTGAAAAGGAAGGATCAGGCATTACCATTCAAATTAGGTGTCCGACATCAACACGCCCGCACAATCGTGATAAAATCTTTATTATTAGAACTATCATAAATCCAATTATACCAAAATAGGGGTATCAAGTTGATGCAAGAGGACACTTGGGCAGGGTTTTTAAAATTTATATTAACACATTAACTAATTTTAAGTCAAAATGTACGTTAATGCCGACTTGAAACTCAAAAGTTTACAATTACAACTTAAAACTCAAAAGTTTATAATTACGAGGCATGTCACATCTTTTACCTTTGTAAAAATGATAATCTAATATACCACTTTTTGTTGTTGTTTGTTGTGTTTTTGTGTGTATCTATTATACCTGTCGGAATCCTGTGTTTTCACAGTGAAAGTTTTATTGCCCGTATTTTAGAGCATTTCATAATGGCGAATTCTGTTACTCTTGAGCAGCAGGCAATTGACAAGATGTTGAAGCTCATCATAGATCATACTGTGTTGGAAAATGCTGGCAAAATATGGCAGGGAAAGTCAAGGACTGGGCAGTATGGGAGGGTATGCTTTCAGTACCCGGGGCATCCTGGCAGTGTGCAAATGAGCGTAAGTCATGCCGCCTTCATCCTACATCACTGTAGGCCAGACATGGTGGGCGGCGGAGAAGGTATGTTTCCCATCTTTGCAAACGGCCGTTGTGTGTCAACCTTCAGCATTTGGCACTGGAAAAGTGGGCCGCAAATACTCAACGGCGCACATGTCAATGAGAAGGATCACTATGTGAATGTCACATTGCACAATATTGAAAGATGAGGACAATGCCTAGGACTTGATGAGTACAATTCCGTGAGATGGTCTACAATTATGAGTGTGAGCAGTCATGGCAGGGTTAGCACGAGTACTAGTGCGTGAGATGGTCTACAATTATGAGTGTGAGCAGTCATGGCAGGGTTAGCACGAGTACTAGTGCGTGAGATGGTCTACAATCAGTGGCGTAGCTAGGATTTTTTTCAGGGGGGGCAAGATTTCTAAAATTTTCGTAAAAGGTTGCCCCCCAAAAAATTCTAGTCACTTACCTCATCAATTTCACGTGAGGGGGGGGGGGCTCAAAAAATTTCGCACAGTCCAAAAAAATCGCACAGTCCAAAAATATCGCACAGTAAATGTACTACATTTACAATTTTGCCTTCAATTTGGCTAATAACCTCGGTCTTTTTTCTCAATTTTTTCCTATTTTCTTTTTTTCTCACCCCCTTTTTTTTTTAGAGGGGTGGGGGCGGGGGCACAAATTTGATTTTTTTCGTCAGGGGGGCATTTGCCCCCCCTGCCTCCCCCTGAGCTACGCCACTGTCTACAATTATGAGTGTGAGCAGTCATGGCAGGGTTAGCACGAGTACTAGTGCATGAGATGGTCTACGATTATGAGTGTGAGCAGTCATGGCAGGGTTAGCACGAGTACTAGTGCATGAGATGGTCTACAATTATGAGTGTGAGCAGTCATGGCAGGGTTAGCACGAGTACTAGTGCATGAGATGGTCTACGACTATGAGTGTGAGCAGTCATGGCAGGGTTAGCATGATAAGGTCTGGTAATAGTAATACTACGATCACCATCAATCCGAAGCAGGATTCAGACCACTGTAGAGTATAACAGAATCATCAAGGTATGTAGAACAATTATATGGGGGCGTTGTTTAATTATTTACATTTTATTTTGAAATACTCCAAATGCATGAAGGAATCCGATACTTGGGCGGGGTTTTTAAATTGATATCAACACATTAACTAATTTTAAGTTCAAAAGTCAAAATGTATGTTAATGCCAACTTGAAACTCAAAAGTTTACAATTACAAGGCATATCACATCTTTTACCTTTGTAAAAATGATAATCTAATGTACCGCTTACTTACTTTTTGTTGTTGATTGTTGTGTTTTTGTGTTTGTATCTATTATACCTATATGCGGCAATGTCGGAATCCTGTATTTTCACAGTGAAAGTTTTATTGCCCGTATTTTAGAGCGTTTCATAATGGCGAATTCTGTTACTATTGAGCAGCAGGCAATTGACAAGATGTTGAAGCGCATCCTAGACCATACTGTGTTGGAAAATGCTGGCAAAATATGGCAGGGAAAGTCAAGGACTGGCAAGTATGGGAGGGTATGCTTTCAGTACCCGGGGCATCCTGGCAGTGTGCAAATGAGCGTAAGTCATGCTGCCTTCATCCTACATCACTGTAGGCCAGATATGGTGGGCGGCGGAGAAGGTATGTTTCCCATCTTTGCAAACGGCCGTTGTGTGTCAACCTTCAGCATTTGGCACTGGAAAATTGGGCCGCAAATACTCAACAGCGCACATGTCAATGAGAAGGATCACTATGTGAATGTCACATGCACAATATTGAAAGATGAGGACAATGCCTAAGACTTGATGAGTACAGTTCCGTGAGATAGTCAACCACTATGAGTGTGAGCAGTCATGGCAGGGTTAGCATGATAAGGTCTAGTAGTAGTAATACTACGATCACCATCAATCCGAAGTAGGATTCAGACCACTGTGAACACAACAGAATCATCAAGGAACATGTAGAATAATTATATGGGGGCGTTGTTGAATTATTCACATTTTATTTTGAAATACTCCAAATGTATGAAGGAGTCCGACATGTATATGAAAGCAGTGGACAATCGCTATATAAATTGTCTATGTCATATTTTCTAAATTTTTCACTTTTACTTAGCAGCGCCTACAAAATCAGCACTAGAGCAAATGATGGAAATGGCAAGGCAGAAAGTAACAGCCAGAAAAGAAAACAACATGCCTCCAAGAAAACCACCCAATGGGTAGAAGCCAAATGGACAAGTTATACAACTCCATAATCAAGTTTTTGGAACAACATGGTGGGGCTTTCCCTACAGCCACACAGGGGGACAAATATGTGGAGGCACTACACAACACATTGTGGTACATAGATGATCACCATGCATCCATAGGGTCAACTTCAAACAGGACCACTTGTAAGATCCCTCTAATCTTCTCTCCTCTTCAAGGGTAAGTTTAAAAAATGGTATGAGCATGTCAAATTTCACTGCATTTACATTGCTGAAAACCTCACACTACTGATCACAATGCAATTATTGTTGTTGAAGAGTGTGCAGTTTTCAGCTGGATTAATTTGTTTTTAATTTCTAATAAATTGTTTCCATTCTTACTGAAAATCAAACAATCTTTTAAATATTTCCATTTTCCATGAAAGTAACACAGAATAATATTTCAACCTTTTCTTAATTTGTTAAAAAATTCACATTCATCCATTATTTAAAGCTATAGATGGGATCTTTAATATATTTACCAATTTGCAAAATGTTGGTTAATTCTTACACAATAAAACTTTAAATAAAATACTTTTAGTTGTGAATTTGTATGTGCCTACCCTACCATACAAGGACAAAACTATTGTAACGGGATTGCAAATTATACCGGCTAGTGAATATCTCCAATTTTTATTTTATATATTTTTAGTTACAAGCTTTCCAAAAAAATGTATACTTTTTCTGTTATAGTCATTTTTATAAATCCGGTAAATTGAGGCTGATTATTCATGTTGACTGTGTAGCAGCCAGTGGCGTAGCTAGGTTATTGATATTGGGGGGTGGGGGCGAGAAATGATATTGAACCGACAAGATTTTTGTGAGTGAAATATGCACGCGTAGCGCGCGCAATTTTTTGACTTTATACCTATTTTTTGCACGATTGAGGTACATTTTGGCTCTAAACAAGCTTGTAGCAAAGAATATTGCATTTGGGAAGACAAATGCGCGCATAGCGCGCGAAAAAAATTTCATCTGTGTACTTTGACCATCATAATTCCATGGTTCCTTTGGTCAAATAAACCGACAGTGCCAATCTCAACCGACACGACGTCAATATTGGGGGGGCGATCGCCCCCCTCGCCCCCCCCCCCCTCTGGCTACGCCACTGTGTGTAGCGAATAGGAAGAAAGCTGGTGATCATGGTCTTATCCATAATTAATTAGTTGTTACAAATAGTTGACAAGTCTGTTGAACCACATACTTAAAGACTACTAAATATCCTTTAAAATGGGACCAGAATGGTGTTTGTAACATTGTGGGATGACTAGTTATTGTAAAAAGAACAAAGATTATCGCCATTATTGGATTATCCCCATTGAGTTTGTACAGCCCCTTCCAGCGGCACCCCTTCCAGCGGCACCCCTTCCAGCACCACCCGTGGTCTCCAAACATCAAACAGCTGTATCTCCCCTTCTGTATTAGCTATACCAATGCCATTTTGCAGGCAGATAGCTTGTTATTAGGGCTTTAAATAATACCAAATTTGTTGAGATAGCTTTTGTGGTTTTGAAAATATTTGAGGAAAATGACAGCATAAAACTAAAAAATGTAACGGCACCACCCTATTGGGAGGCGAGTTCATAACGCGTGACCATATATATTTTTTTATATGGAAATAAAGATTGATACTTGAGATTGATACTTGGGATTCTCAAAATGTTGTGACGGCTTGATAACTTTGGACTTCAAATTTTTGGTAGCGACGGATATTGTTGTTGGTGGCTTAATTGCTTTGGAGGTGAACAATTGTTGGTGAAGTTGACTTTAGTCTGGCGGTGGATATTTGTTGGTGACCGAAGATCAGGGGAAGATGGAAGGCCAGTTGGAAAGACAGTTAGCCGGGAGATTGACGGATAAAAGTACCGGACCGGAAGGAGGGCAGAAGGACGGTGGCAGGAGGGAGTGGAGGAAGGACGGACGGTGGCAGGAGGGAGTGGAGGAAGGACGGAAAGATGGATGGTGGCAGGAGGGAGTGGAGGAAGGACGGAAGGTGGCGAGGGAAGTAAGAGACAGAAGGTTGATGGAGTGAACGGGACCGCGGTGCCAACCCTGGCCCTCTTTAACTCACTATGGATGGGCGAGGAAGGACCGCGGGTCGTAGGCGCCCATATTAGTCTGCAGAGCCTTAAGCCAGGCGAGACATTCACGGCAACCTGCCCATGTGTTGTATTTAAGATGGTGGGGGCCACGAAGGTCAGGTTTGAGGGGCGGAGGCAGGAGAAAGGAGTAGCAGTGGGAGCAGTAGTGAGGAGAGTAGTAGTGCAGGGAGCAGTAGCAGCAGCGAGGAGGAGTGATAAGTAAATTAAAGTTGTGCATACATTCCAGTTCCAGTTCCAGTTCCTGTTATCAAAGTTAAACACTATGTTCCGGTTCTGATGTCATGGAAGATGTTCCGGTTCTGATGTCGTGGAAGATGTTCCGGTTCTGATGTCGTGGAAGATGTTCCGGTTCTGATGTCATGGAAGATGTTCCGGTTCTGATGTCGTGGAAGATGTTCCGGTTCTGATGTCATGGAAGATGTTCCGGTTCTGATGTCGTGGAAGATGTTCCGGTTCTGATGTTCCGGTTCTGATGTCGTAGAAGATGTTCCGGTTCTGATGTCGCAGAAGCTGTGTCGCGTTGTACTTTTAAGATTGAAATGTAGTAGTTTAAGATCCTTGTTACTTGTAGTAGATTAAGATCGAAATGAAGTAGTTTAAGACCCTTACTGCTTGTAGTACTTGTAAGATAATGAAATGGGTAGGAGTTGTACATACTTTTGGAGGTTGGGATAATTTGGATTTGGATGCTAATGAGATTAGATGGTGCGAGGTGTGTGTAATCCCGTTGTTGGTTATCGCTCTTATTTTGACGGGACGTCAAACGCTTGGTGGGGGGCTGTGTAACGGGATTGCAAATTCATGGTTCAATTAGTTACCCAAAATGGGTGAGCTACTTGTTTTAAGGATTCTTGTATTTTGGCATTACTGCATTAATGACGGGACAGCAACAGTACTTTTATTTTCAATCAATTAGCGATTAGGCCAATCGACGCGCGCGCATTGGTTTCCGTCCTTCCGGCACGCACGCATGGCAGAAAATTGCTTGATTGCGATTTGGATTTTTATGCAAGCGGAAGAGAGTGAATATTTGTGCGACAGACTAAATTTTGAGGAGTTTTCCGAGGAGTTTGTTTGAGAAGTAGTAACAGTTGTGGAGCAGAAGAATTATCTTGTAGGAGTTTTACTTGAGGAGTAAGGTAAACCCCGAAGCGTTACAAGTTTGTGGAGTAAAGGTTTTGGAGTAGAGTGTTGTTTTTGGAGTAGTGTTTTGGAGTAAAATTTGTCTTGTCTTGTTGTATCTATTGTTAATGGTGATTGTTGGTGGTCGGCGTAGTAGTGGTGAATAAATAAATATTGTATAAAGTGAAACAAAGTTGTCCGACGTTGTGTAAGGTAAACCCCGAAGCGTTACAAGTTTGTGGAGTAAAGTTTTTGGAGTAGAGTGTTGTTTTTGGAGTAGTGTTATGGAGTAAAATTTGTCTTGTCTTGTTGTATCTATTGTTAATGGTGATTGTTGGTGGTCGGCGTAGTAGTGGTGAATAAATAAATATTGTATAAAGTGAAACAAAGTTGTCCGACGTTGTGTATTGTCGTCAGTGGAAGGGAGAGAGCGTGGGGTTCCATCCCCACAACTTACCCAGGCCTTGCCAAATTAAAACCAGGTTCCTATTAATCCCTGTCATTGCTTGAGGCACTTCACAGCCAAGCCAGAATGGACGCTACTGACCCATGCAATAGAGAAACTTGTATCAGCTCTCAAAGCTTATTGTGAGCTTCTGATGGAGAAAAACAAGAACATGAAGGTGCAGTATGGGTGCTTATACCCTGTAGATGGCAATAGTACTATCACTTTACTGCCTATAAACATGTTGCCAAGTGTGCATTTTCAGGAACTGAAAGAAGCATTAAGAACCAAGGAGGTCTACGAGTTTGTTGTCTGACTTGGCACCCCCAGATAACTTTGATAAGTACCAGTACATGTACATCAAAGAGCTTGCTAAAGGGCTGCCAGTTCCTACCATGTTGTGTTCCTTTTCCTACGGTGGAAACATTGCTGATCACCACTTTATCTGGAAGGTTGAAACCAGCTCTGACATATTCAGCAAATCGTCAAAGAAATCAAGAAGGGAATGCCTGTCTACTACCCAAAGGCTGTCCAAACTGCTTTCATGAAGAGATATGAATCTTTTGTTGGAGGCATTGAGTCAGCTCATCTGAGGGCCATGTTCAATGAGCTAACTAATTCAAGCACAGCAGCATCACAACTTGTCAACCTTGCAGATGGATATGCGTTTGAACTTAACCCTTGACAGTGAAGATCCAGATATCTTGGTTGATTTGAGGGAGTTGAATGGGAACGATAAGTACACTGTCTTCTGGGCTGTATTGCAACGATTCTTGACCTACAAGTCTGCTGTTGATGATCGTCGCCAAACAGAAGTTACTTACATGGCTGCTGCATTTTCTGTTCGAGATCTAGTGCACAAGTCACAAAGTTATGCCCCACCCCCACACACATTCCCAGTAATAAATGGGTACGCTACCAGTTCCACCCAAAGCACCCAAACTCACGTGAGGCGCAACAATATTCAAAGCGTTTTAATTTACGCATGATGGTACAGAAGAGGCTACTGCGAATGCATCACCAAGACAGCTACTATTGCGCAGCATATTTCAAGCAAGTTGTGTTATTATTTTCATCATGCTTCCAAATGACACAAATAATTATGTTATTTGTTGATACAATATATGTTTTTTTGTTTTTTTCTTCCTCAAAATAATAAAATATATTCAGGGTCGGCGATGTATTTAGGGTCGGTCAGCAAGGTCTTAGCCAGCCACCCGTCCACCCGTCTTTTGGACGGGCAGTTTCTAAAGTGGACGGGTGGAAATATCCCCAACCCGTCTTATTGACGGGCAGTTTTTTGGACAAAAATAAATAAATCATTAATTCATTATAAACTTCCAAGGGTCATGATAAGCGAGCACTTTAAATAAATAATACGGCGCGGTAGGACTATAAAATCTAGTACAAAATTAATGGTAGTCATTATATTAAACGGTCCAGAATCCGACTTATATCAATTCTACAAGCATTGAACATCCCGATCAAATATTATGATACTGTTTATGATGCGTTCAGACCTTGGCTGATGAAGAGATGGATATTCAATGTATTATTATTAACCTTTACCATGCTGGGGAAAAACACTTGTCGTTCTGGTGGTATTCCCTCGGTTTTCTCAAAGTATCCCGAGATTTAGCGGAATTGTAACTACATTTCGAATTTGTGTATAAAAATCGACCATAAATAGTGCAAGAAAATCTTGAAATGTCATTTAAAATACTTCGATCTATCGTACCAAATGCGAACTTGGCTCGGGGAATACCTTTCAATCATATTCATCATGTAAACAGCATTTGGTTCCCGTATGTTATTTTTCTCATGTTACGTCGTGCTGTAAAATGGGTACCACCAACCGCACGTGGTTTTTCGATGACGCAGTTCATTTCCATGAAGCAATGCAAAATACTGCCGCCAGCGGCCGGCGGTTGGTAGACTAAGACTATGCCGCCCTCTACAATTTCGTTATCAATGCTCCGTACGGAAATATTCAAGATCGACTAGGGGATGTATCTAAGATGGCCGTGCGTATACGAAAGAAATAATTTCTTCGGTATAAAAAAATGCCCGGGAAAAAATGTCAAAAACGGCAGACATTAATTGGAATATAATGCAAATAATGAAACCTCTCTACCAGGGATAACTTTCAAAATTAATATATTTTCATGCAGAGAAGAAAATGGACTCATAAAGTAAGCTTATTACTTTTTAAAAAGTGATATTTATTTAACATTTAACAACAAACATTTTCAATAAAATATCGGTCAAAAGTGCCCCCCAAATCACACCAAATGGGTTCGAAAATTGAATTTTTTTCGAACGCTGAGGGGGGCACATCCCCCCTCAGACTCCCCCCTGTCAGCGCTAGCGCGGAACGCGGTGCTTCGCACCTTGGTGCTTCGCACGTCAGTCATTACAAATATTTTGTTTTTGTTTTTTGGACGGGCACATTTTAAATCCTAGCTAAGACCCTGTCGGTCAGGTTAGGCCAATCAAACTTTTTCTTTTTAGGCCTTATGCAAACACATTTTGCAGCTGAAAGAATGTATCCTTGCGTCATACTCAAGCCATTCAATATTGATAGATATCGGAACTGATTTCATATTTCAGTTATTTGATCCAGGATACTAACATACAGCCTCACAAGTATGTTGTAACATGTGCAGAAGAACATGAATATAATGAATGGTATTTGCTTTTTGTCAGTCCAGACCTATTCTCCTGCTTCCACTTTTCTATTTAATAATTATCATTATTATTTATATGGGCCTTCCAAACGATACAATAAAAGTGCGTATTGAATATTGTGCACCAAGTTCCCGGATGTGCGTCCAATATTCAAAAAATATTGCCGTCCAATATTTTTGGCGCGGCGCAGAAGATGTGCGCGTGAGTACATATATGCAGAGAAGGTCAGTTCGGGCTAACTTATTTAGTTTTTATCAAAACAGTATGTTATATAAATAATAATAATAATAATATTGAATGTCTTATCGGGTGATACAAGAATATAATTATTGCACTCGCTATAAAAATATTGCACTCGTCTCCGACTCGTGCAATATTTTTGAAGCTCGTGCAATATATTCTTGTATCACCCTCAAAGCCATTCAATATTATATAATTATTCAATACAGGTATCCGAAAGAGTTCGCAATTAAATACTGAGAGCAAAGTACACTGGTGAGCTTAGACGATAAGCATCGTGTCAAGTATGGGGAGCCAGGCTTTCCTGTGGCTACCATTGAGAGAGGATAGCAAGTTATTGTGAGTCGTGATAAGGTATTTGCTGTCGCTGACCACGACTTTACAAAGGTGTCACTAATACCATCAGTCCAGATGCTAGTGGATGAACCAGAGAGCATAGATGAGAACTTTTATAAGGGAGAAGTGTTTGTTGGAATTAAAGAGGCGGAATTTGAGCCCTCGTCGGGGTTGCGGCATGCTGCAGAGCTTTACGACACATTGGTAGGTTTTTTTCTTTCTGTGTATGTGCATTTCAGGTGAAGACCCACAAGGCTAACAAACCAATCCTGCTGATGTACCAGTGATGGTAGGCCTGACCAAACACTACATTTGTGTCCAACCAGCTGGCCTTAATTGGCCTGTACCGATTGCTAGATCTGGACATGCTGGTTGCGATGCGGACTGCACCTCACCATAGCTGGCGAAACATGGTTGAGAGGGTGATGTCAGGAATCAATATTGGAATGCAAGTCAGAATACTCATGCATTAGAATTTGTGATTATTTTTTTATTCAAAAGTTTTACATTTACTCAAATGTAAGAGCATGGCATAGAAATTTGTCATAGCTTTTGAGTAAAACGCTTAGGCTATGTTCCTAATTGGTTCGAAATTGGTGTTGAAATGAAGTTGAGTCCATATTTTGTTGAACACATTTAGATGCAGGATTGGTTTAATTTCAATAATGAATATTGTCCATGTTAGTCACACTATGCCTACTTTTTCCTGTTTCAATCTATAGGTATCATGAGACACCACTTTCATTTTGTGTTGATTTTAAACTGAACAAAATGTTTCAACCTTGCAGGATTGGTAACATGCTTTTTTTACTCTTCACCTGAATTGTTTCCCTTGGCAGCGAGTTGTACGGTACTCCCACCAGTGAGAAAAATAGGCCATCCTTAAGCAAGAACAGCATGCGAGACTCAACTTTTATCCACCGCTCAAGACATCGCCCTAGAACTGGACCAGAGGCATCAAACAGATATCATTATAATGGATTTCAGTAAGGCCTTTGACAAGGTTCCGCATCAGAGACTACTCCTGAAACTGCTTCCTTATGGGATCAGGGGTAAGACGCACAAATGGATCAACTCTTTCCTCACAAAACGAAAACAACGGGCTGTGTTGGACGGTGAATTCTCTGATTGGGTGCACATCGATTTTAGCATTTCACAAGGAACAGTCACAGGGCCAATATATTTTTACTGTTCATCAATGACCTGCCCGATGGTATTCGTTCAAATGTCCGCTTGTTCGCCGATGACTGTATATTGTATAACAGAGTGGAGGGTCCAGAGGATGCTGATAATCTACAAAAGGACTTGGACACACTTACAGACTGGCAAAATAAGTGGCAAATGGAATTCAATGCCAAAAAATGTTACGTTCTCCGAGTCTCACACTCCAGATCACCTCAGCAACACTCATACACTCTTAATAATACAGCATACATATACCTGAAGCACAAGACTACAAACCTTCATCTGCTTCAAGTGAGACAGAATCTAGTGAAATCATAGATGATGTTACAGCTGAAGAAAAAGAGAGTTTGTTACTCTTTACAGGAATGATTTATATATTTCCAAAATGTTTAACAAGTTTACTCGGTATATCAATATTTATGCTTATAATTTGTAAACCATTTCAACATTTCAGATGTGATATTCAGAAAATAAATTAATAAAAGAACCAGCACGGGACTATGTATTGGCTTATCCTTTATTTTGTATCATACAGATTATTGAGGACATGGCACACATGGTAACTGATGCGTACTTACTGAAAATGAGACGAGATAAGACATGGGCGGGTGAACCAGAGATCATTGCAACTACAAAGAAGTATGGGGTTAACATACAAATTGTTACTAGTGCGGAAGACAGTACATTGGCAGGGTTCTACAGTGCGGAAGACAGTACATTGGCAGGGTTCTACAAGCATGATTATAAAGAGGATGGTGCTAAGGAGACGGTATATTTAGAAAACCTTCATGAAACTCACTATGCCAGTCTAGGTAGGTACAGAGCAACTAAAACTACATGACAACCACAGTGTCCCAGGATCAAGTGCAAGTTGTTTAATTTTACTATAGTTTAATAGTTTGTATGAATTATCCTGACTGGGTCACGTAAAATGGAAATGGGGGGGGGGGGGGGGGGGGGGGGAGGGTGTTAGTTGATTCTAAAGGCTTGGTTACAAAATTCTGGAGAGAGATTATATTCATCTTCAGGTATGACATTCAATCTTGGTGCCTATAGGTTCTGATTGAATTATGGTCTGGTCAAGAATCTTTTTGTATACTATGTAATTACGTGAAGAACAGAGTACATCCAAAGATGCCCTGATCTACGGGCCTCGGATTATGCAAATCTTGAAAGGTGGCTACATTAGGCACACAGCTTCACCTCGGGCACGGTTCAAAACGAGTTCCTGCAAATTATGAGCAACACAGTGCTCCGTCAAATATGTGACGTGGTAAACAATGAGTCGGTATATTTTGGTGTCGTTATTGACGGGACACTAGACTGTGGTATCGTTATTGACGGGACACAAGACTGTACTGGTACTGAACAGGAGCCAGTTTGTATAAGATACGAGACGGAATCGTTCGATATCTGAGAAGAGTGTGTTGGCCTAAACGAGATGGCGTCAACAACTGGTCAATCACTTTGTAAAATACTCCAGGATGTCTTATAAGGCTATAGTTACCGATGAAGAATCTGAGAGCCCAAACCTACGATGGGGCAAGTAACATGTCTGGAAAATACACCAAATGTCAAGCAGAAGTGAAGAAACATCAGCCCCTGGCCACATACACACACTGTGGAGCACACGTTACTCATATTGTGGCATCAAAGGCAGTGCAAAGTGCACCGTATGTGAGAGATGCACTTGACCACCTACAAGAATTGGGAAAGTTGTACAAAGCCAGTGGCAAATTTAAATGCCTTTATCTTGGGGGTAATGATGATGAGGAAGCGGACAAACCCTCTCCGACAAACCCTCTCCGACAAACCCTCTCCGACAAACCTAAAGCCTATTTGCCCAACTTGATAGGTAACTCGCTTTAGCGCCATTCAAGCGCTGCTTTGAAACTACACAGATGTTCTAGAAGCACTGAAAAAAGCGTCTGATAACTTTGGGACAAATGTGGCAGCCCAGGCCAATGGTATTAGAAAGTGTTTGTCTTCAGCAAAGACTGTTCTAGGCTTAGTGACAGCACAGCCTATCATCACCAGTCTAGAGAGTCTGAACAAGTCACTACAAGGTTCCAGAGTCAATGTGTCGGGGATGCTCGACGCTGTAGACATCGTCAAGAAGGAACTTAAGGCACTTCGAACAGAAGACGCATTCAAGAAGCTCTTTGATGATGCCAAGACCAAAGTGGAGAACTGGAACTTAGAGATTCACTAGTTGTTTGTCAGCAGAGGATCCTGGCAAGGTATGCAGGCCAGGGTGGACAGCATGATAGCAGACTATCAGTAACATGTGTTCAACGACAGGATTGAGTGGACACTCGACTCGCAGGTCTTCACACAAATATGCAGACGCATTAACGTACGTCAAACCATAGACCTGTTTGCAACCCGGACAAACAACCAAGTCCGGAGATACATATCCTGGAAACCAGATCCAGGAGCGGAAGCAGTGGACGCAACAAACTCCGATATGCGTTTCCACCCTTCTGTCTCTTGGGCCAGACTCTGAAAAAGATCCAGGCGGAGAAAGCCGAAGCATTAGTGATCGCGCCAACCTGGCCTACACAAGCATGGTATCCACTTCTTCTACAATTAGCCACAACTTTTCCAGTACTTCTACCGCTCAAACACAATCTTCTTATTCAAACACACTCGGGCAAAGTACACCCTCTGATTCAGAACAAAGGGTCTTTCGGAACAGGTTACCAAGGTCATGCTTGATAGTTGCAGAACATCCACACACAAACAATATGAATCTGCCTGGAAAGCCTGGAAAGCCTGGAGTGGCTGGTGTAATAACAGATCGTATGATCCCATTTCAGCACCTGTTGAACAAATCCTAGAATTCCTGGTACAATCTGAAGCACAATGCATTTGCCGGTCTTATTGTTTGTTTATGAGGACATTCTTCATGGTGCTATATAGTTAGGGTTATTTTCTGTCTTTTCTTATGTATATTATTGCATGGGCTGTCAATCTCTTTCATCAGTAATAAAAAAGAGAGAAACCTCCAAGCAGCATCAAACCCACCCCTCATAATCATCAATTTGCTTGCTTTTGCTTTGCAATTTTTGCCTTTATTTTAGTCGGTTTGTTCTTTATTTCTATTAATTTCAATACAGAGCGTTTGAGGACATGTATCAGAGGCGTCTTCATCATAGGTCAAAAACTTGCTTCCTATGACACATATCAACAGCAAAACCTACTAAATACCAAATATGTAAAAAAGACCCAATTCATTCCAGCGTTATAAACCCAAAAAGGCGAAGTCTGAAGAAAACGAAGGGAAGAAAGAAGATAGCAGCGGCCCGTCTACCTCAGCTTTAAGCATTCCAGCACCTCATCTCTCCACATCAAGATTGATGTCTCTTCTGGCGATGAGCAGGCATATGTGGCAGTACCAACGTCCAACAACCAACGCCAAGTGTTCTACTAGTAACCTTCGAATTAGTAACGACAGCTTTGAGATAGGAACAAAATATCTATAAAGAGCCCAACCCCTATTAACACTTAGAGAGCATTTGTCCCGCTCCCACAAGTCGTTGGCAGAAGCGGTTAACACAGGTGTCTCGCTACGCTATATCCACGTTCCCAAGCAACCGCCTACCACACAGTGTTACTTACAGCTCTAGTTTCGTCTCAAATTATCATACCAAGGCTATACGGAGTATGGGACATGGCTGGCAAGACTACTGGCGGCCGAATACCAAGCTCGAATTGAAGAACTCACCAAAAAGATAGATAGCACCGCCGACGAGGCAGGAGACCATATCAATTTGATAACAAAGAAGATCGACAGAAAACCAACAAGCTCTTTTTTTATCAACCTAGCCGGACTCAATCACCGAGCCAATACCAGTTCCCAAAGCAGAGTGTGGTCAGTCATATTAATTAATCAGTAATTAACAATTTATTATCCCATTCAATTATGGGTTATTCCTACTGTTGATGAATTTTCGACATCTGAATACCTGATTAAGAGTAAGATTGTTTAAATATTTGAATCTGTATTATTACAACTTTGTTTATCAATGCTTTATACTTAATTTGGTATTATCTTGTTTGATTTATTAACAGGGTTTTATATTCAAAGCATTTTGCGCTACAAATATAAAGAATGTGAGAATTATAACGGACATGGTGATAGCCCTTTGTTTGTGTCACTTTGCCTCCGTCACATTGGTATTTATTTCAATATTATGGTATACAATTTGATAGGTCCATTGTACACAGGTGTATTACGGTACACAAACTGGCCGGGTGACATTTAAAAAACGTTTCCCATTTTTGTCCCTATTCACCCCTTGTCCCTATTCACCCCGTTTTACGGTAGCCCCCAAAGAGTGATCGGAACATACACCTTACACCATACAACTCACTAGACGTGCCTGTTTGGTCATTGATAGCTCTAACTGATCATTTTCTGACAGTATAACCATGATGTCAACACACAGTGGCCTGCCTGGACAATCACATCAAGTTGGAAGTGTATTCCAATCATTAGATGGAAGTAGTCTGAATTAGCAGTTGCTACGAATGAGGTATCGTTGGAAAGAGAAACACATCAGCTTTTTATTTATATGAAACACAATATGAATATGTCACAATATATTTGAAAAATTGGTGATTGAAAACAAATTTCCGAACATTTTTTGAGCAGTTTATGTTACTGTGTGTGTTGCTATCTACCCCTGATAGCACCATGTCTATGTTACAGTGTGTGTTGCCATCTACCTGAAAGTGAATGTTTCTGTAGAAAATATATTTGGCGTAGAAACAAATTTGCGTAGAAAATGAATTTTGCGTAGAAAATGAATTTTGCGTAGAAAATAAATTTGGCGTAGAATATAAATTCTGGGTATCTGTTTTTCTCTGTTATCATAGAGCAGTGACACACATACGTGTGAGTGGGGGTAATAGTAGGACCTGTGACAAGGTCCGCAAAAAATGGAGGGACATAAGCTCTGAATACAATATGTGGAAGGCGGACAGTGGAGCAACTGGTAAGTCTTAAACCCAAACTCTGGATAACTCACTCGAACAATTTTGGTTCGGCGCACAGGATTTGAAAGGAAACAAATACAAGGCGAGCACCTTGGATAATATCAGGCAGTCTCAACAGGTATCTCAAGTCCCCACCGCACAACAAGAAATATGATATAATTAAAGATGAAACATTTCGATCTTCCAATGAATCGTTTAAAGGAGCTGTACGCGAGTTAAAGGTCGAAGAAAAGGGCAATTAAAACACTATCCTGAGATCAAGAACCTTGATTCTTATTTACTTAAAGGTAGATGATCCGATTGCTGGCTCGAATTTCAACTTGATGTTTTCTATTTTACATGAAAGGTCATCCATATAATTGTCGCATTCCAAAGTTTGAGTTGCATAACTCCAATGGTTCTATTTTTAGAAGCGCAAGGTCACACTTTATTTGCCCATTGAGATATACACAAACTGGCTGGTGGTTAACCACCTTTTGCAGTAATTCACCACATTTTAGCCTATAATTTATAAATGGAATATATCTGGGCCCTAAGATTTTACAGACATAATGAGAAAAATATGGGGATTCTTCTGATATCAAAATATCTTGATGGGGAAAAAAAATCATAGCCCAAAAAAAGCGATCGGAACATACACCTTTAATTCTTATTTATTTAATTCTTATTTATTTATTTAATCAATATTTATTTATTTATTCAATTCGTATTTATTTATTTATTTTCTTTCATTCATTTATAAGACAACATGAAAGTCGATCCTACCAAAAAGGAAGTTCTTGAACAACTCTCGTCATCATCTTATCGTGCAACAGCCATGTAGTTACATGAACAATTACCGGTGCCAGAACAATCAAATATGCTTATAAACTCTATCCAAAAGTCACTTTCCAAGTTAAAGAAACGAAAAGTCTAAATCTGTCTAAAAAAGGGACAAAAAGGCAGCAGATGACTTTGATGAGTTAATGAATACAAACTTCGCCTACCCAATGCCTGCTTTAGAGATGAAACGAAAATTGATTTAACCAGAAGAAAAAATGGGAATGAGATGCAAATAATAAGTATTTTGATATTGGACACGCCAGATCAATAGTTTTCAGGAAGGAAAATTGAATCAAAGTGTATTTAACTTTTGGTAGTTTTCTTTTGGACAGTGATTAATTTATGTGAAAAAATGTGTGTAGAAAATTAATGTCAAATTCCAACCGTTCGTTAAAAAATGATAAAACTGTTACATTGAAATACATATGGGCAATTCCACGCGTTGCGGAATGACATTTACACACAAAAATCCACTTTCTTTTGGGTGTAAAACCCAGAGATTTGTAGTTACTCCCCATTTTACAACTTTATTTGATAATAGCGATTGATACTAAAAAAATAAACCTAGGGAAAAAATTAGACTGCGCTTCCAAGTATCCTAATTTGCATATGCAAATTTGCGTTGCGGAATGACGCAGATGATTGGTGGTTTTTTTACATGTTTACACAAAGTGAAAACTCTGTGAACTTTTTAGAGTGTATCATTATTGAAGTTACTTTTTAGAAGGTTTGAAGTGTTAGCTAACTGACAAAAGCATTTTCATAAAACTTAATCATCAGCAAGGATGTCTATTAGGTCATCAAAAAATAAAAGTAGGTGTTGCGGAATGACGTTGCGGAATGACAGTGTGAATTTGTGTGCAAAACTCCATAGAGAAAAGAAACGAGAGCATCAATGATGCAGAAGCTCAGCTAGCGACAAGCTATAAATTTCATGTATCCATTAGCAGGGGTCGCATTCTGACACGTCTGCGAGTCCTAGACCTCTCACTTTCTTGTAGTGACGCGTCAGATCTCTAATTGGAAAGGCTGCGGGTCCCGATCAAAATTGAAGGGACCCCTTAAATTTGACGATGTATGGAAATGGAAACCTTAAGAAATTCTGTAAATTACATATCCATCCTTTGCTCACAATATAAATTCATTAAAACTGTCCGTAAAAATGTAAAATTTTCAAATACCCAAACTTCAGGACCCCTCAATTTTGTTGGGGACCCCTTAAATTTGTTTTTTTGAAGTCCTACAGGGTCCTGAAAAAAGTCATGAGACCTATTACATTTTTGATCCAGCGCTATCCCTGTCCATTAGTGACAAGCTGTCAATTTCATGTATTGGATAGATTAGGTCCATAATGTATTGGTTGAGCTATGAGGTGTTTTCTTTAAAAATATTTTTAAAACTCAGTAAATCACCCAATTTTATCATTATAAAGTTTTGGATCCAATGTCATTCACACTTGAACAGCTCAAAACATAATAATGTATGCACAAAAATTATCATTTTTTATATGTTTACCGCTTATTTTACAACTTGACCTCAGATGACATTTGACCATAAAAGGTGACCTTAATAGGTGACCTTTGACATATGAATGATTAAATAAATAATTAGACACAAAAAACAATGTAAATAAACCTCAAATACATCATTTTAGGACTCTGATGAGCTTTTACATTGCCTCTAGATTTTATAGTCTGTTATATCCAGTACCCACTGGCATGACTGGCTTGGTAAATTAAATTATGCCTACCTACACTGGCGAATTCTGCAACTTTTCAGCATTTTACTCAGAACTTTCAATGGATATTTCAACTTAATGTGCACTTTTTAATTCTGCCGATCCCCAAGGATAGTTTAGGGGGCAATGTCTTGCTACACGTCCCGTAACTCAAGTGCGCATGCTCAAACAATTAAAATATGTTGTAGCTATACACAATTTATTCTTTATCGTTATAGTAAGTGTACATACTTCAATCTCGTTGGTTAACAAGTATGAAATCTGATCCATATCGTGTAAATAACAAGTCAAACCACACGATATATTCCCATATCGTCGATTAACTGCGTTACCAGATGGTGCGAAATGATATTACGTGTAAAGCGATTGCTTTGCGTCTGTGGAAGAGTTGCTTAAAATACGAATAAAATGGCGGATGATTTAAATGCAACCGAGTCGATTTCTGTTACATTCTGAGGCCGAAATATACCGCAAAAAGGTCTAACCCACGCCATAAAATAAATGATCTGCATATAACCTAACCAGACATGTTTTGGGCCATATCACATTCGGCATGCGGCCTCATGTGATATGACATGCCAAACCATAGGTATTTTTCCGTATTGTGTGAACATGCAGGGGATAACTAATAGTACGGGACGTGAGGCAAGATATAGCCGTTTAGGGAGTGTTCAGAAATACTTGGGGCCTAGGGGTGGCCAACTTGCAGTTTGGGTTTCTGAACTTTTTTGACGTAGCTAGGTTATTCATATTGGGGGCGAGAAATGAGAAAGAACCAACAAGACTTTTGTGAGTCAAGAACTGTGCAATTTTTTTGACTTTACACCTACTTTTGGAACGATTGAGGTACATTTTTGCCCCGGTGGTTTCAGTCAACATTGACTTTGGGTACGCATGATCGTTCCAAAACTCGCGGAAAAGGGCGGTTTTCTGAAAACCGCGAACATACATTCCGCGAACATACCATGTCCGCGGACATTCCGCGAACATTTTATGTCCACGATTTTCCTAAATTAGGGGTGCTTTTTGAAACTATGTCCGCGACAGGGCTGGAAAAGATGCAAGGTTTCCCTGCAAGAGAAATTTGATAAAGTTAGATTTACCGCTGGTTTAGCGGCGGAGAGGGCGGCCCCCCATAGAACCATAAAGGGCACATGCAATGCAAATACTAGTGGTGTGATTTGAGTCAAGTCTACGAGGAGGGACCAGAAAGCATTCAATATATATGTGCTAGTTGATTATGACATCAATTGTGGAACTATTGATAGCTCTGTGAGTACTATGAAAAGAAAATTCCAGGTGACTGGTTTGAATCTATTCATGATACTCACTGATAATTAATATACCACAAATGATGTCATTTGTGGCGTGTTCATTTTTCTGGCCCTGTTTATTGTAATGGAATGTCCCACAAAGACTTGTAGCAGGATTATCATCCCTTTTCCTGTGCCCTTTAAGCTTTTTGGAAAATTAAGGTCCAATTGATGCCATGGTGCATCATATTATGGAATATCGGCTGTATAATGCCTAATACTCTAAAAAAAAAAACTCTTAAAAAAAATAAAAATAAATAAAAAACATTTTTAGGGGGGGGGGGGGGGTAGGGATTTCCTGCGATATGGCGGGATTTCCTGCGATATGGCAACATTTCCCGGCACAAGGAGCTTGCCGATTTGCCCTCTTTTTCCTGCCCTGGTCCGCGATTTCCCTAAATTAGGGGTGTTTTTTGAAGCTTTGTCCATGTTTTCCAAAAATAAGGGGTCATTTTGAAACCTATGTCCGCGATTTAACCAAATTAGGGTGTTTTTTGTAGAGGTTTATGTACTCGAAGAAGAAAATAAAATAGAATGTCCTCGTTTTTCCCGCAAATAGAGGGACTATATATAAAGTGTCCTTGGAATGGTGAAAAAGGGGGGTCATTTTCAGGTAAAATGTCCGCCTTTTAGTACGAAAAAGGGGTCAAATTGGCAAAATTGTCCGCGAAACACCTTCAAATAGGGGGTATTTCAAGATCCTGGAACAATCATGTGTTACCCCTCTGAATACGAAGAGAGAACACCAGGATTTTTTCATCTGTGTACTTTTGACCATCATAATTCCATGATTCCATTCAATATTATTTAATTATTATATTAAACAGTTGTAATTTTATCTATACCAACACTTCACAACAAGGTCATGGCCGAAATTTTATAATACAGTGTAGCTATTGATATACTGTAAAAGCTGAAATTTTGGCGGCGGTTTTATTTTGGCGAAAATTATGACACGCCAAAATAATGTTTTCAACATTCATGCAGTGCATCCAGAAGGTCACCCACGAAAAAAACAATTCGCGAAATGTCTATGATATCAAAATGTGCGAAAATATCTGTACACGAAAATATTGGCTTTTACAGTAGCACACATTGTCTGCTGGTACAGTGGATTGACTGATAAACAGTCATTATATTGTCCATTGTTATGTTGATTAAGGAGTGTGACAGTAACAATAATTGTTTGTTTGGGCAAGCTTTTGAAGACAGGCAGTGGTATAAGGCAACAAAGAATAAATGTTTGTTTGTCCATAGAGGTCCAAAAAAGGTAGGGTCTGTAGGTTGGATAATTTTTATTTTTTTTATTTTTTAAATACGGATATTGTATTTGGGAATATAAATTTGGCATGAATACTGTGAATGATAGTCATCCAAAAACAAAACACATCACTTTGATAGTATTGAACTTTTTTTCATGAGTTTGTTAGAATTGAAATCCTGCTCGGACAGATTGTCTGTATAAAGTTGCAATATTGTAGTACTGGTTGCAACACTCGGTCAAAGGGTATTTTTTGTAACAAATTTGCAATGCGCAGATACCGTGAACATGTTGTCGGTCGCCGCCATTTATTATGATAGAAAATTTGCAAAAAGTGAAATAACATAGTGGTGATGTTCTGTTAGATATATATACGTGAAAGTATTACTAAACCTATTTTTTCCCGAACTAACAAAAGAAATGTTTTATATTATGTTGAAATCAGCTTACAGCGTACGAAATTAGGAATAAGACGGTCCTTTTGGCCATTTAAATTGCTCAAAAAAAAGTTATTTTAAAAAAATAATAGAAAATAAAAAATAATATGGTCGGCACCAAGGTACATGGTCGGTCGGATGTGGACAAACAAACAAAAAAGTATTCTTGGCCTAAAGGAACTCCTGTTTGTTTTGAATTTGACACAAGCTCAAATAATGATCAACAATTTCTTGATGCACCCCAGGATGCTTCACTTTCATCACATGACCAGATGACCTTCAGTTGTTAATTACTTTAACACATGTGTGACACTGTTTGTTCTGGTGATATTAAGCCCTGCTAATACTGTAGGGGCGCTAAGCATTATGGGGTACATCAAGAAATCTTCTTTGAATAATGATAGTGATAAATGACTTGCCTTGCATGTGCTTGCTTGACCTGGACGAGTTTCAAGACACCCTAGTTTTTTGGTTAAACCTTTAATAACATTTTAACGCAAGTGAAAAACGTCAGGAAATGCATCTCATATGTTGTATCGTAACATATCTAGAAGATATGCGGAGTCACTTTTTTAAATGTTTTATCTGTTTTGTCTTAATTGCCATTTTCTGGGCCATTTTTACTTCCTAGCGTTTAGAAACTCACCATGCTATCACTGACCTTTCGAACGTGATAATAAGAGCCTCATCCTACTGTAGTAGGCTGAGCTAAAAACATGTTTTTATGCTTTAATATGCATAAAAAAGAAAAGAAAGAGTAATCAGTGGCATTTCATATGTTACAAATTCGTGAATACAAGTAACCCAACTATTTTCACATTGAAATCATCATTTACAGGTAAAGTAGCCATGATTTTGTGATAAAGTTGCCGAATTCAACAGCTTGCACATCAAAGTTGCCTAATTCAGCAAATTATGAGTTTTCATCAATTTTAAAACTTTTTTAGAAGTTTAGAGTCCATATTTGAATGAATTATCATAAATAAGGATGATCTTATACCAAGTACACAAAAATATCACAATTTGCTCAATAAATTGCCTAAATATAGGGATTAATACCTTTGTCATTCCGCACCGTCATTCCGCAACACGTCATTCCGCAACGCTCGTTAGGGCTATTAATTAACAGAATTTTCCAATTTTTTTTTGATCATTGTGAAGCATGTCAATTGTGTGCAGAGAAAAAATAGTTATATGAAAATAGGGTACATTTTTTTTCTTGCTATCCTAAAAAATTGTACTTTTGCGTTGCGGAATGACATGAGATTATGCAATGCATACTAATTACCTGGATTAACGAGGCTAATCGGCCGTTGATCAAAATTAAATTTATATCAAAACTTTTCCCATCAGTACTACTATTGTGCCTGACATTTATTTAAACATCATACCTATGTGTCTAAAAGATATGGAATTAATAAAAACAAGCCTTTTCACTGATTTTGTAAGCTGCAAATATGCAAATTTATGCTAATTAGCTAGTTTATACATCAAAAAACATAGCATCGCTAAACAAACTAAAAATTCCTGAACTTTGGACTCTTGCCTACATTATAGGCATAGAATTAAACTTTGGATGCACATTTGAAATTTTGGCTATTTGGTTGACATTTGCTTGGAATTGCCCATATACACTTTTAGATTGTATAGCAAATTCTGAAAAGTGTGGAGCATAGCGACGCAAAACTTTTAGATAATTTGAATTCACCATGACTTGAGCTATCAAACATATTTCAACTAGAATAAAGGCATCTTTTTTATAAGATACAGAAGAAGAAGAAAAAATCAAAAATGATTAGACCAAATGTAAGAGTAATTGTTAGTTGAAGTTATATATCCAATGTCCACTGCCTTGGTAAAGTTGTTGAACAGGCCCAGTTTGGTGTGTCGTTCAAATTTTCACATTATAAACTCAGTTCCAAGCGGGCCACTGCAACGTAGTCTACATTTAACCGGATTGCCTGGACGGTTCTTGAGGGCGTATCAGCCCGTATCAGTGGGACTTTCAAAAAGACAGTCTTCTCCTTTAATTTCTCTATGTCTATAGCTGCCGGACGATGAAATCCGTGTAAATATCACGATAAATTGTCGCGCATGCATATAACTGGAAAGGGTCATTTTATTTTAGAACAGCGTCAATACCGGCAACTTCAAAATTTATCGAGCTAAAGGAAGCATATTCCACTGCTCAAATGCCGGAAAATATAGCCCGCTTCAATATAATAGATGTCATCCTTGAGTACTTTATAACTCCTAATGCTGACTTTAGAGGGATCCGAGAAAGCAGTTATGAGCTGTTTACCTCAGGCCATGTAAAGGTGGGTTAGTGTTAAATTAAAAAGGTGGGCTTGGCACTTGTAATTGTATTTGATTGTCGAGTATTTATAAATTATTTAGTAAAATACGAGTTTCCTGTTACTTTTTTTTCCTGAGTGATGAGACAACTTTTTCATTAAATTCATTATTCATCATTTGATCAAATTTCATTATTGACATGTTTGATCAACACATATTGATACAGGGCTCATTTAAATGATATAAATACATGTTTTTAAGATGCACAATGCACATGGGTGTATGATTTACAATAAAGTTCTCTTAGGTAAATAATCAACTCAAAATTATCAGATCATAAAAACACATTTTAAACAAGTTCTCTCTTTATCTAATACATTTGAAAATACACATTTTGCTCATCACTCAGATGAACTTTTAACCTCCTTCTCACGAACTCATTCAGGGTTAAGGCATGTGGGGCCTGTTTCACTATTCTCTCCAATATGGCGTTTCATATTTTAAGGTTTGCTCAAGAGAAACACGTAAGAAGAGCATTAGCTCGAGAAAGAGTTTTTAGGGATAGGAGCAATCAGCTTGATGCGTGCAATGACGCCAAGATGTCTAGCATCTATCGATTCACTCGGCAGGGTGTAATGCACATGTTTTGGGGGCAGATTAGGAGCCACCAATATTACGAATAAGGCTATTGCCGCTCCAATCCTCACAGATATTCACCAATTTGTATTATTTTGGTCAAAATGCAAATGTCATTGCAACTGGGAAAGTTGTCTGTATCACTGGTGCTTCGGTTTTTTGAATCTTGCATCGCGTTACCAATGCCATCATCAGACGAAAAGATGTATACATTAATTTTCCAACGTCTGCCAGAAAACTTGGAAAAATCCAGAGAGATAAGACGCCATTTTCTTACACAGTGTAATGTGAAAGTCCTGTGACTTTCGATTGCCGCGAATTTTAAAAATTGCATGTTGAGAGATAGCAGGCTTTTCCAGATTACAGGAGATATGTACAGGCCTACCAAAAAACGTGACTCTAAAAGTTTCAAAAATAATATTGACATTCATCGAATTAACGAATGTGAAAAATCTAACACATTTCATATTGTTTTATCAATTCTATTCAGGGAGAAATGGGTGAATGGCATTTACTGGGCTATGACATTTTGCGGCCATTACATGTGGCTCATTCTGAAGATGCCACACATGTTAAACTACATTTCGCGTATGCCGTCCTGTTGACCGCCGAAGGCGGGTGGCTGAGGGGAGTGAGGCGTCCTTGCGCAAATAGCTTCTATTCAGGGAGAAATGGGTGAATGGCATTTACTGGGCTATGACATTTTGCGGCCATTACATGTGGCTCATTCTGAAGATGCCACACATGTTAAACTGCATTTCGCGTATGCCGTCCTGTCGACCGCCGAAGGCGGGTGGCTGAGGGGAGTGAGGCGTCCTTGCGCAAATAGCTTCTATTCAGGGAGAAATGGGTGAATGGCATTTACTGGGCTATGACATTTTGCGGCCATTACACGTGGCTTATTCTGACGATGCCACACATGTTAAACTACATTTCGCGTATGCCGTCCTGTCGACCACCGAATGCGGGTGGCTGAGGGGAGTGAGGCGTCCTTGCGCAAATAGCTTCTATTCAGGGAGAAATGGGTGAATGGCATTTATTGGGCTATGACATTTTGCGGCCATTACACGTGGCTTATTCTGACGATGCCACACATGTTACACTACATTTCGCGTATGCCGTCCTGTCGACCACCGAATGCGGGTGGCTGAGGGGAGTGAGGCGTCCTTGCGCAAATAGCTTCTATTCAGGGAGAAATGGGTGAATGGCATTTATTGGGCTATGACATTTTGCGGCCATTACACGTGGCTTATTCTGACGATGCCACACATGTTACACTACATTTCGCGTATGCCGTCCTGTCGACCACCGAATGCGGGTGGCTGAGGGGAGTGAGGCGTCCTTGGGCGACTTTCATGATGTGAAACTTCTCCGCGATGCATAGGTTGCAGCGCTTTGAGGCCGGGTTGTATGGAGTCGCGTGTTGGATGATGGACCATTTGATGTGGAATGGGTCTTTTTTGCGTTTTAGATTCCAGATGAATTTGGATAGTTCCGATGCAAGAGACTTTGATTCATCCTTAAATGAGTGGTTGTGGTCGCGGAGAAGTTTCACATCATGACTGCACCCAGGATATGTACTCTAAACAAACGCTCGGAACTATACTCTATGTGCAGACACAAACGGAAACACAAACTCAATGCTTTTGGCGTAACGTAATGTTTTCTCTGGATGGCCATATTTACCAGACTACCAGCTCACACATCCTGTTTTCTATTGACTATTGTTTTCATTTTTCATTATTATGATCCATCTTTATGACTGATTAGTGATTACCCCAGGGATTACCTATGCCTAATCTTGTGATTTACTTTTCACCTATACAACTCATAATGGATTATCCTATCTGGAGAATGACTTTCACACCTATTATGGATTATTGATATTCCACTTATGTATGTCAATAACTTGGATATGCTGTATTACCATATTATTACTGTTGACTATTTTATAATTAGATGTACTTCAGTCTGAAGATTGCCACCACCCTGTGTGGTTGGTGTGCATGAAACTGCCAGTTACTATGTATAAATAATTCTTAATTTACTGCTTGTTTTCATCATATTACGCTCTTCTTAGGAATTGAGCACTTTTGATACGGGCAGTGCATCATTTTGATAATTTATTATAAAAAAATATGTAAAAAAGATCAATAGTAAATACAATGTGTAGCAATTTACGTTATCTGACCCATTTGGCCAGACAATGTTTAATTATATGTTCAAATGTCAGTTGGGTAGCAGCTGTAGAATTTAAGTTGGGAAGAATTTAGGGAACGATTTAGTCAGACGATGGTAGCGCTGGAAAATAATCTCAGATTTCTGGAAGAATAAACACCCGTTTTCACGCATGTGAAACACATCAGTTATGATGAACCATCTCATATGATGGTGATAATTCTTTCATCGCGAGTCCCAGTGTTTCTAGATCAAAATACCCTAAGTATAGCCTACAGTCATCACAATAAGTAACTGACCAGGTAATAAACATGCTGATAACTCTAAAAGTATAACTCCTACATAAACATATTTAATAATAAAGTTGTTGAGAAATTTCTCTTCTTGAATTTGAGATATTACACGCTAAGAATGGTTGATTAATGAGGAAGTTACGATTCCAAACATTTGGGCAAGTCTGATTTTCATTTTAACATTTTCTTTTCAACACGGGGAGAGTATGACAGGTTAAGCGTGTGTGCCGTATTGATCAACCGTAACAATGCCACCGGCCGACTATCCAACAACCAGGCCATCGACGGGTGAATTGGCACTACCACTACCAGTAAGCAATAATTTGCCGATCTAAGTCCCCGTGTTGAAAATGAAAATCACAGTACATTTGGGATTGTAACTTCCCTAATAATCAGCCATTCTTAGCGTGTAATATCTCAAATTCAAGAAGAGAAATTTCTCAACATGTTTATAATTTAATATGCTTATGTAGGAGTTACACTTTTAGAGTTATAAGCACATTTATTACCTGGTCAGTTACTTATTGTGATGACTGTATATTTAGAAACAGGTAGTCTTAGTTTAAATCCTGCAACTGCAAAACAATTTTGCACAAGACGCTTACACTGCAGGGAGAGCTTTTAGCTCATTTCTGATAAACCTACGGCACATCCTTCCTATATAACGGTATTTTAAGTAAAGTCTCCACCATTCGACAAGACCTGTGATATTGTAAAGGATGCAGTATTCCGCAAATCGCAGGACGCATTCAAGTGGCAATCAGAGTATTAAAGGGGACGGGAGAAGGGCTATTAAGCACCATCCAGAAATCGAAGACAAAGATTTCAACAAGCTCTACCAAAACATGAACAACTTTGACACTGCTGACCCAACACAACAGCAAGATTAAGTATGTCATATTTTTTCAACGGGGATCCGAAAATATGCACTCTATGACCAAGTCTACTTTTGCAGTTCAGCAAACACCTGATGGAAACCGTTACATAATGTCAAGTGGTCGATGAGCTGAACAAGGATCACCAGCAAAATTGTGCAGAATCGTATTCAGCCTTCATGCCAGAAAGAAAAGGTGATCCTAAATGACTGGTTGCATCTTACAACAACTAAGAGATTGGAGAAGAAGCTGAAAGTCACTGAGAGGGTAATGGAAAGGATATTGATTGGCGTTACAAGAAGGGACAGGGTGACCAACACAGATTTAAGGAAGAAAACAGAAGTGAGGGACATCATACTGGAAAAAAAAATGGAGATGGGCTGGCCATCTAGCCAGGAGGAAAGACAACAGATGGACTCATAAATTAAAGACTGGATCCCCAGAGCATTCACCAGAGGAAGAGGGCAGGCCAAACAGACGGTGGATAGACGACATCATAGAGTGAAATGGAAAATTGATGGAGAGGCCTTCCTTCTGCAGTGGAGTGAAATGGGCTAGATAGATAGATAGATAGATACATCTAGGCTGTGACAAATTATGGACAAGACCTAACTAAGCCTGCCAAATCATCCACTAACCGTCCAGTTCGTGTAGATAAGCTGTGTAGCTTCATGAAAGATATGAGCAGTAGAATCATGAAGTGTACACTTGTTTCAGACCTGGTGATGGTACCACTGTGGACTTTAAATTGAGGACAGTAGCATATACCTAATGGACATTTAGTGCCCGATATCAAGAAGTAATTGACTACCGCGTAAATGCAAGCAATGACTTGCGAGCATTTATTGAAGAAAAATGCCCGTTAACCCTCAGTATGACGGCCAAACTTGACAATGACATAATCTTGAGTAGGGTATTCCAGGGGACACACCCAACCCTTTACCTAAGCTATTTGTTATTCTGTCTACATTATTGCATTTCTCTCATCAAGAGCTTTAATTTGAAATATAATTCACACAAATAACTGGAGATTAGTGATGAGTGTTAGGTGCAAAAATTGTCAGATAAGAGGTACTGGGTAATACAGAACTATTTACCTGAGACACCTGTTAAATTTCTGTTCACATTATTGCATTTCTCTCATTCTCATCAAGTGATTTAATTTGATAAATAATTCAATTACTTTTGGAACATACCCAGTTTTTACTTATGATACAAGTATAGCTAGCCGAAATATCAGCCTTTTTATTTGTCTCTTTCTTTCTCATTTTGAATGAAGTCATTTGCATGCATATCATAGTACTGGCCAAAGCAATCAGTAGCAATCAATCCTGATAGAGACATGGTTTCTTGGTGTTTGACCTTTGAACTTTTAGGTTATATTTCAAGAATTAAACATTGATTGAATTTTTTCTTTGTTGGAGGCAAACGGATTCCAGTCATATGATGCATCCTAAAAGTAACGCATAATTATAAGCGTCCATTCTGAATGGGGAGGGTATCATATAAGATATCCCGACAACATAAGTTGTAATAAAAGATAACCCCACCAGTGTGTTACAAGTGGTTTACAAGTCATTTCAATCACAAATAAGTTTAGTTTTATCAGTATTTTGAAGCAATTTCTAAATATTGAAAAATACTTTTATCTCACTCGGGACAAAGTGACTGGAACTGGAATGATTTGAAAATAAATTACTGCCTTTGAAAATTCCTTCTTTCTGTTATTGTGCTCTCACGATTGAAGTGAATTTTACCAAAAGTCTTGATCCTTCCTTTTCTTGATCCTTGAACAGCATTTTCTCCATTAAAGTTACCAATATATATTTAACAATAATGTAATTGTTCATCCAAATAGAAAAAAGACCAATCCTACACCAAACTCAAAGATTGGCATAATATATACTGAGTAGGCCAATCAAACAATGGCTCATAACACTGAAAGTAAAAGCCACCATTCCTTTAACGCGTTCCACACAGTGGTTCAGTGCGTGTGGGAGGAGCTTGAGGAAAACTGCGCCCTCATCCAAGCAATGCGTGGATCACACAGTACGCAAACACTACACTAAATCGTGAAAGGAAAGGTGGTTTTGACTTTTATATAGCATACAGATATATATCTTGAAGTCATTTCAAGTCAACACAAACAGGAAACTTCAGCTCAATGTCAATATGCTCACATACTGTCCATACCAAAAGTCTTGGAGCAGGAAGATGTCACACTCTTGGAGCAAGTCTTGGAGCAGGACGATGTCATACTCTTGGAGCACCAAAGGCATCCGGCATTCTTTCTATAGTGAATCTGTATGAAAACAAACAAAAACACAAGAAACAAATGTTAAATGTTTTCTCATCAACTAAATTTGAAGCATAAATCAAACAAATACCGTTCACAAATGCTGAATGGAAGGCTTAATTGGTCCGAGTTATATTTTTCTACATGGCTCTGATCAAAAGGGGGTAATGTCGCATTGATTTATGGTGGGTTTTATGGGAACAGGTCAAATATAAGATGACATGAGACATCTCAAATATTTCAATTAATTCAAAGAAAAATAATAAATAATAAGAAAATCAAGCATCTCTATCTTGGCAATGCATACTTACTTTTGTTTAGAGATATACATGATGGGTACACCAGGAATCTTTCGTATTCTTCTCTTCAAATCTCTGTCACATGTGGCTACAATGTAACATTTATGCTGTAAAAATACAAAATGTAATTTTGTGATAATGGTGTAAAACTATTGAAGCTACAGGTAGGTACCATATATTTTATTGACAAACCCGGAACAGACAAGCCACACTTTAAGGAAACGTGCCATTATACCATTGATTCTTATCATAATTATCTCCAATAAAATGTATGTTATATATATCAATACATTTAGGCTAGCAAACTAAATTAGAGAGAGGGAACAAGCTCCTTCACAATAACCTGTCATGGAGGATAATTCATTCAAAATACTTTTTCATTTAGTATATATCTTAGCAATTTTGATCACATAAGTAAGGACCAGAGAGCTTTGAGAATAATTTGACATGTTTTAGTTGGTGTGCCACTGGTTGCTCTGTCGCGAGAGGGTAGATACTATCTACAGCATCATAACACTTATACGACATGAGGGCCAAATCTTATAAGTGTGAAACAAAACAACATCATAAAATGTGATGTTCAAAGATCAACAGAATACCAGATTGATATAGAGTCAATCGTTCTATAGGCAAAAACCCACCAACAACAGTCTCACATGAACAATGAAGAAGGGTTTCTATTTCTAGTCACAATTAGGGTACACTTCTCCAGTTGAGTAATCAGGTCAGGCCTGGAAAAAATGTTAATTTCTCGGTAAGTTAACCCAAATTTCCTTCCAAAACGGAACATTTCCCACTATTTCTTATGTAATTCTTTTAATTGAAGAGCAAAATTTCCCTCCAAATGCCCAAATTTCCCGGCAAGGAGCTTCCCTATTTGCCAATTTTGTCCGGGCCTGTGACTGTGAGTAATCATCAAAATTGTATAACATCATCCCCTATACTCAAACTGACATGTGTGACTCTTGATCACTCCAAGAAGACAGCAAACTAGTTGTCAAAACCTGTATGGAAAACAAGGCCAATTTTGTTGTTGTTGCTCTCAAGTGCCCAAAATCTTGGAATTCGGGTAGGTTAGTCAATTTTCCTTAAATCTTAAAAAAATATATAAAAAATATGACCATGATTTTTGAGATTTTAGGGTCGGTCACCGAGGGCAACACAACAAACAAAAATTGGGCCTATAAAAGGTTCTCTAATGATTTCTACAGACAGCGGTAATATATTGAGTAAAGCATCATAATACCTGCATAACTCTTTGTACCAAGCAGTCATCAGCATAGATGCCTTTATGCGTACATGGTAATCTTTCAAATCTAGTATCTTTCATTAGTTTTAGTGCTACGGTGTATTTCTTGCCAAGTCTCTCCAGCTCACCCATCACACAGTCTGTTACACATGGTATACCTGAGAGAAGGAGAGAGAACAAATGCAATCAAATACATATAGTGTGTACTAATTAAAGGGTTATTCCATGTCACTTCAACCAATGCTTTTGCACTACCCTCCGATTTTCTTTAAATTTCACTCAGAGTGGCACCTTTGGCAGAGTGCTAGGAAAAGCCACAGTTTGAATTCCCAAAGTTTGATCAAGGGGGTCCAGGCTTCCCGATAGCGCACGTCATTTCGTCCAGACGTGATTTTGAAAATTCGGACACATTTTCAAACTCTAGGCATGTGAACTGGATGGATGCAATTTTTTGACACCTCATCGTCGGCAAACTTGCATCCACATGGAGTCATGGCATACATTTTTCAAGCCTTCACGAATGCCTGCGTTTGTCTGAATGTGACCATAAAGTCCAACTTTTGAAAAATAGGGGAAATATAAAAGGCTTTAATTGCTCAAATTTGGTAGATTATAACTTGGTCATTCATTTTATATTTTTATTTCCACTTTCATAAAAACAAGCTAACAAAAACTGACAAGTCGTCAAAGTAGCGCAATATTCCGGACAATTTTTGCATTTAAGTGCAAGTTTTACCCCCTAAATCCTTTTTTCCTTTTGAAAACAATCTTTGTACCTTCAATGAATGTAAAGATGGTGTTAGGTACTTCTATTCTGGAGAAAATGGTAGTCATCAGTGTCAGTGGATTTCTTGACAAACAGCATCCTCACAAAGTATTTCTAAATATGGTGTCAACTCAAAAGTCAATGTGGTCCTATATATTTAGAAATGTATCTGTTTTGCTTAATTTATAAGACAGTGTCTTTTACAATTATATAAACCATGTCCCAACAATTATAATTGCCTTCTGTATACCAAACAAGATTGCCAAAGTTGGTAATTTCATAACATGACAATTAACCCCTAACCCTGCCAAATTTATCCAAATCAAACAGCAACTCTATACTATACTGGCAGGTCCGGTCCCCTTTTCAGTCAATCTTCTTGGGCAATCATGACTATAGGCTAACATTAAAATATAGTAATGACAAACTTTTGGGGGTAGCAATTGAGGTTATTAATCACTAAGAGCCCTATGGTTCTTTACAAAATTATACTACAACAATATTTAAAATACTTACATTTGGCATACAGGCAGTCCATCAAACCCTGCATAATATCTATTTTGTTTTTGATGGCAAAGTTGACAAAATTGGTGTCTATCAGTACATAATAAGGTGGTCCAAGCTGAGTGTTGTACTTGAAGAACAGAGCTGATGAGTATTTGGGCACTTCTCTTGTTGTCATTTTTGATTCTTCAATTTTTTTCTGTTTCCATTTTGGAAGTTCTTTGGCTTTGTCTCTATCTTGTTCTTTTCTGGAAAACATAATTTGATTTTGATGTTTAATTATATCAAATTGAAGAAATAATTTCTTGAAATGTTTCAATTGTGCCAATTGTTTCCTGTTGTTTTGTGGAGAAAGCTCCTGTTATAATTTATATGGCTTAGGCCCCTTGCAATTAAATGTGAGTTTACTGTTGCCCGCGCGCGTCCAAAAGTCACCCGCGTGATATATGTAATATTTTTAAAATATTTAATTATTTCATTGTTTACAGCTTTTTCATAAGCTTTTTAACACTTTTCTGACGATAAAATTAGCTGATGAGCCGCATTGCAATACTTCCGGGTTGGGAAAACATTTCTGGGAAGTAAAAAACTCTGCACGAAACTTGCAACTGTCGCTTTGTATTGAACTGTGTGCATTTGAAGCATATTCGTAGGCACGGCAATTGATTACTGCGCAATCGCTTCAGCGCATGACGTCACATCAAAACCACCGAACTTCTTTGGAGTTTCCTAGTGCATTCTGGGTAATATTTCAGGTTTGTTTACGATCGCCATCTTTAAAATTCTCCGAGCTAGCGTAACGAAAACAAAATTACAAACATCGATCGAATATCTCATTAATATTCAAAATAGGGATGCAAATATGAGTCGACTCCTTTATAAAAAGAAACAAAATGCAAAGCCAAGTCAGTAGGTGGTGGTAGGACATAATTAATAGCATTTGAATTGTATTCGTACCTTGGATAATAGTTAACAACGACAATATTAAATCAGGTGACTTTACCCCCAAATATTACAATATTAATATTAAATAGTCACCTTGTCCTGCTTTTCAAAAACGCAACAGTAAACTCACATTTAATTGCAAGGGGCCTTAACCTATTTCTAGAATTATGGCTCAACTTATTTTGATTATTCGGTGCCTTAAACAAATGTATCAAATTCTCGTAGCGCACCCGCCTCATTTTAGCCACAGCATTGTGTTGTTGTTGGGGGGGGGGGGGGGTTGGGGGGTGGGGTTATTCTTAAAAATGGTGTAAAACAAAAAATACAGTCCAATAATGCCGTCTGAAAATAAACTAGCCTAACTTTAGCACCCTCATTTTTGGAGCCATTGGCAACATTAAAGCAATGCGTACGCCGTATAGCTCATCAGACTATCACTTGATGACGGTGAGCACTGTTTGTCAAGGTTAGGGATATTCATATCATTGACTACAGAGGGCGACATTTTTTTGAAAATTTGTCGCCAAAATATGTAGAAAACTCCATGTTTACCTCTTTTAAATCCAGCGAAAAAGGGAGACACAAGGTGAGATGTATTCACAGATGTCTTACTAACCACACACAAGCAACTGGACATCATGATTTTAAAGCCCTAACAAGCTAAAATAGTTTAAAATTTGCATGACTTGACCAGTTTTAGCAATATACGGCAAACTACTTTTGGTTATAACTTTGTTATTATTCAGCCTGCTGACATGGTTGAACCATCAGTTTTTATTGTAAAGTACTTTGTTTCCATGTATTCCATTTTCAAAGAGATATTTTTATTTTCAAAATTTTATGAACATGCCTATCAAGGTGATGCCTCATTCATCAGGCGAGTTTAATATTTATTTCTTGTTTTACCACTTTATTGAATTTACTATAAAAATATAAATGTGTTGCGAACATATTGGATTTTATTTCGTGGCAAAAAAGTTGGCAAAGGGAAGGTATTTTATTACTACGTACTTGTTGGATGCAGAATTAGACATATATGAGTAGGAGTGGGCGGCTATAGAGGGTCATTTTTAGGTCTTAGTTTCAGATCACGCTTGCTACATGATTTATTGATGACTTTATGCGTACTGACAATATTTTCAACAACATTAATGAAAAAAATGCGAAATCCAGGGTGCCCCAGCCAAAAAACCACAAAAAGTCGGCCATTTTGGAAAAACAGTCTTTTGATCATAACTCAGTCATTTTTGGTCTAATTTATTTGTTTTTGGTGGCAATACCCATGTTTAAGGGTACAAGATTTCATTCTATGCTGGTTTCGTCTCATATAACCCCTTCGTTTTCTTGTAATAGCTGATTTTGGTCAAATTTGGACTGTGAGGGCGCTTTGCAAAAAAGTAGCTATCGCATTCATAAAAATAAATTTTAATACATGAAATATGTTAAGAGTGTCAAGAAACATTGTCTGAACATGTGAGCATGTTACCTCATTTCATTTTACCGTGGCATCCATTTTAAAATTACAAGAACGCGTTAAAAGCCCTTCCATAGGATAGCACAGGGGTCAACGAACTTTCATTAGTGTGTGTTTCAATGGAGACAATTCAAAGATGTTCAAAATGGTGTAGCTTCAAAACAACAAATGGTATTTTACACAGATTTTCAGCAAATGCCTAAAATGTAACTCCTATCATATTTCAATATTAGAATTTGAGATGCTTCGATGCGAAAGGTATTTTTTTAAACAGCGCCCCCACAGGGCTATTTTCACTAAAAATGCCATTTTCAGGAAAACGAAACATCGTCATGCGATAAAAGTTGCATAAGATTATTCCTTGTCCCCACAAACATGGGTATTGCCACCAAAATCAAATTGATTGGACCAAATATGATTGATTTATGATCAAAATACTGTTTTTCCAAAATGGCCGACTTTTTGTGGTTTTTTGGCTGGGGCACCCTGGATTTTGCATTTTTTTCAATTTTTTGTGTGAAAATGTTGTCAGTATGTATAAAGTCATCAAAAAATCATGTAGCAAGCATGATCTGAAACTATGACCCTCTATAGCCCACTCCTAATATGAGTGACAAACTGACAATGTAGTCAGTAACGCGACCGGGAGTTGTGTATCATTTGTCAAGGAATAAACCTTATCGCCAATCGGAAAAAATCAATTGATTATCCTTTTCTGATGCATTGTGGGATAGAAAACGGGGGGCATATTTTGCCCCTTTTGAATCACACAATGCAACAGAATAGGATAATCAATGGCTATTTACCGATTTGCGATAAACCTTATTATAGGAGACGGCAAATGTTGAACAGAAAAAAAAATGTTTGGCCTTAAACTTAAGGCTTAAGTTAACAAAACTAACTTGAAATTTCAGTTGATCACAATATTATAATAAGTAACATAACCATAATATTAATAACTTAAAGTCAAATAAGGTTAAAAAGTTTATCGCGAATCAAAAAAAAAATGATGATCCTTTTCTGTTGCATTGTGTGATCGCTAAAGGGCAAAATCTGCCCCGTTCTGGATCCCACAATGCACCAGAAAAGGATAATCAATGGATTTTTTCCGATTATTGGCGATATCATAAGGCTTAACCCTAACCAGTAAAGCTAGTTTTTTGTGCGTATCGGGGGGAGGGGGGGAAAAGTTCTATTTTTTTTACCCGAAAAATCACCCAGCACCTCCCGGGATTTGATCGCCGGACCATCCGCACCCAAGTCTGTCCCTCTACCGACTGAGCTAACTCCCTAGGTCATATGCGGCCACAAACTCCGTGGCCACATATGCCTGCGGTAGGTGACGTCATCGCGGCAATGCAGCAGCACATGCCTGGAGATAGTTTCTGGCAGTGAGATTTAGTGAGATTCAGTGCGGTTAGGGTTAATGTTCATCATGTGACTGTGATAATGTCTTCCGAATTTTGCAACTTCATGACTTACATTCTGGCATCTCTTGTCGATATCATCCGCTTCATAACAGCAAACTTTTTGGTGCGTTTATCCTTACCCTACAGAGAAACAAAAGAAAATACATCATTGTTTATCATGAGAAATCAATGAAATATAGCCATTATACTAGGTACCGAAAGTTAGCGTTCTACTTTATTTTTTAACTCACCATGTTGCGTTGCTTTGATTATGATTGTGATTGCCTGTGTGTGACCTTTGAACTGCTGTATTTATTATAATTCCCTTTAAAAATGTCTCAGCAGATATCCAATCTAAACAAGAATCCGCATAAAACCATGAAAATACACAAGAAGGCATGGGCAATGTCACTATCCTGTTTAAAAGACTTTTACCAAACTAATTTGCTACACGTGCAAGGATTAAAACCCAGAAAGATCCGTTCCGCTCCAAGCCTCCAAGACGGGATTCTCAATCTATCTCAGCAGAACCATAATCATAATTATCAATCGATATATTGAAAAAATTGGGCGCATTGGTATGTTGCCTTTGAAGACAGAGGATTGCCATTTTCTATTGTAGCCGAATTTGCGGTGTTAAGACGGGGATGTAGAGGGGATTATGGGATTGGTGGTCAGATGTGAGTGGTGGCGGGAAATTAGAAGAAGGAATTATGGGTATGATGATGTGATGGTAATTACTTGACCGTTTTCGCTCGAACGACGCGGACGGTTTGAATTTTCGTTGTTATTGACGGAATCAATTATATTTTACTTTTTACTGAATAGTGTCTTGTTTCAAATCCAACGAGTGTTAACACCTTTTTTGTTGTTGTGTGTTTTGAGTGTTTTTCAGTCATATACAACACATATGGAACATGAGCTATATTGGAAATGTAGAGAGACAACAAGAAGAGAAGAGAAGCAGTGTGGATCAAAAACAGATAAGAAGTGGTGCACAACTGAGTTTGTAGGTTCGGATCCTGTGTGGGTATGTTGCCAATTATTATTATTACAATTGTTATTTAGACATGAGTATGCTTTCCATAGGGAAAGCATAGTGTGCTTCCGTCGTCGTTCTTCAGCGGAGTCCGGTGTTCCCCATGGTTTGGTGATGAATACATGTTTATGTTTCAGCTGTGGCGCCAAATGAAGGCGAATTAGAAAATAATTTATTTACGGTTGAGTGTGCGAATTAGTAAATAAGCGCTGTTGCCGGTGGTAAGTGATAAAAATGTGTTGATCACACAGTGAAACTGCGTTGGTTCGTGCCTGAGCAAGCATGTTATTTTATTGTGAATTTATGGCTGGGCACGTCTAAAAACCAAGTGTCTAAACATGTGGTCACATTTATTAAGTTGGGACCCTATTGCGTCACATGCATACATTTGCAAAAATTACATGTGATAATGCTCCAAGCCTAATAACTCAAAAAGCATAAATCCAAAGTGTGCAATACATTGTTAGAAAGCTGAGATATCTAGGATTGTGAATATTTAGTGTTTGTTCCAGTATACAGGGTGACTTAGGAAATATATAGGGTGTAACCAAAGAAATATTACTATGAAATGTAATTTACTGTATGCTTCCTAATTTAAACATAGTGCATTGAAATAAATATTGAACCCCAGATTTGAGAATCCAAAGGCAAGGCCCTTTCGGTCATATATTATCTGTAGGGTTAATTAATTGTCAAACGAAAATACAGGTGATCAAAATGTGTCAATTTTCACATAAAAAACCCCTATATATTCTGTGTGGACAGCGCTTGCATCACTATTTCCACATCAGCCATGTCCCGGTCTTGTCTAATGTGCCTTCTCACTTTATCCAGTTTTCGTACCCGGCCCGGGGTTGGGGGTCACTATGTACTTTTTGGTCCCAATAGGGATGTGCCGTCAGCAAAATGAAAATTGACCGAAACACTTAGACCCATAAATTCCCTGTACCGAAAATGGCTATGAGCCTATGATAGTATTTGGCGGCACACATCCCCGTGACCTCATATCCAGGGGAGGATGGGGCAACTGGTCCGGTTAAGCATATTTTATGATATAAAAGATTCAAGCTCGTGTAAATATTTATGGAATTGCTAGCCTATGACAATATCACCCATGTAACTGCTTACACATTACATAATCAATGTTAAAAAATATCTAAATAAAAGGCCAATATACCACTAACGGAAAACTTTACTTGGCGTGGACCAGTTACCCCATCATTGGGACAACTGGTCCTATATATGTTCCAACGGTTAGAATACACAGACATCAGTGAATGCCATAACGGAAACTAGGCAGTATTTTCTTTACAATACATTTCCATATTAGTGTAAAACGGATGTCTCATGAAACCCATGTTTTTGTACAGTTTTCGTGTTTAACGTGTAAAAACAGTGCAACAGAGCATAAATTACCAAAGTGCATCACGCTCCGAATCAAAATGTAAAATGTGAGACAAGGAGACAATATTATATTATAGAATACAGCTTGGTAATAGTAATAAAAATGGTTTGAACTTATTTGCATATAATTAGCATATCATAAAGAAATACATTAACATTTTGCTTTTTGTAATTTTAGCAAAAACTATACATGTGATTAACACCAAATTTACAGGAAACGAAGTTCCCATCATTGTCAACAATTCTGTCTGAGAAAAAACATTTATCTTTACTATAAAAAAGCCCAAATCTGTCTTAATATACTTAATTAATGACCATTCGTTGAAATTGCTAGGTATCAAATTAAAGGTAAAGATGTGTTTAAAACAATGGTCTGAGCAGATAATTAAATATGCTCTTTTAAGTATTTAAAATATTTTCCTCCAAACATTTGGTACATTTAAAAAAAAAATTGGTGTTTTCTGTATTTTTCACATGAATTAAACATGCAATAAACACTAATATCACCGAGAAAGATGATTATGGTTAGCCACACAAATCTGTCAAACCATTCGTTAACATGTTTGCTGTGTAATTAATTAATTAAATGATTAATTATGCGTTTAAATGGAATAATTTTGAACCCCCTTTTGTATGCCCAATTAAGTTATGTTTCTAATTAATCCTCAAATTATGCTTAATAAAATGGTCAAGCCACATTTCTCAAATTCATTTTTCTTTTTCTGTAATATTAATCAAAACTTCACTGATACATTAATTTTGCAACATTTTCTTACAATAACAATGTATTTCATACAACCGTGCACAGACTTGAAAAAGTCTATTAATAGTACTGTTGTCCAGCCATGAACGCAAACAATGGAAGGAATATCCAAGGACACTGCCCACGCTAAGGGACCAATGTTTTGAAATTCGCGCTACACGAAACTTGAAATGCCATTCATCAGTATGCAGTCAAGGGTTTTAAAGCATAATGGTGTATGTTACTTAGGTGACCGTGTGCTGACTTGCAAGCCTGTACAAACAGGTACCGTGCTAAAGGCCTGCACTAAGTCTAAATAATAATAATAGTCAAGGCCCGGCCATGAATGCAAGTAGCCAGTAGCTGGTTGGATTAGCGTGTATGGAGTAAACAAGTAGCCAAGAAAGAATGATGGAAGCAACTAGGCTGCTTCCATTGTTCTACACATGGTCCATGGACGACTGATGATGACCTCCCGGGGATGACATATGCACTATTTATGCGCAGCGATGGAAATAAGACCCGCCCGCCCGCCCATAGCGGGTAACTTTCGTGTCGGGCGGGTGAAGATGCAAAGGTACCCGTCCGACTGGCGGGTAACATTTTGTTTACATTTTTGAACCTCAAAGTGTAAGTAACAGCAAGTTCAGGGTCTAATTTCCAGTAGCGTATCTCCCGGGGGTCAGAAGGTCAGAGTGCCCCCCAGACGGCTTCGACCGGGAAGGCCAGCCCAAACTACCGGGCTAAAAAAATCGAAGAGAGGGGAAGAAGAGAGAGGGAAGAGAGGAAGAGAGGGGGAGGTAGAGAGAAGGAAAAGGGAAGGGGGAGAAAGGAAAGGGATTAGAGGAAGATAAAAGGGAGAAAGGAAGAGAAAATCTAAGGGATTTACTTAATTCCCATCTAAATGACAACTTTGCCCCTTGCCCGGTTTTATGATGGGCATGATTTAGTATAAAAATGGCAAATTTGCATTTGTCCAGGAATATCATTATAGAAGCCCGTTTGCAAGAAAAATGTACCTTAATAATGGTAAGTTTCGTGTAGATATGTTGTTAAAATTTCGCGCGCTACGCGTGCATCAACTTTAGGATGCAACGTCATTCGCTGGAATAAACAACCCAGCTGCGCAAGTTATTTACTTAATAGGGTCGAACTGGTGTCCACCAGGAAAAAATATCCTTTGCTCCCCCTGGAAAAATCCCAGATACGCCACTGGTAATTTCATTACTCGGATGACTGCCATGATGATAGAGGAGATCAGGTTGATTTAGGAGATTAAGGGTACTGCATGCACCACGTTAGCGACGCGCAGTGCCGCTGGCACTGTGCCAGCTGGTTTTCTGACTCGAAAATGCGAGCGTAGCGTCAAATAAAGGCGCGAGCGTGAATTACTGGCGTTGCGTCGCAAGCGCATTTTGACAAAATTCAAAATATTCCAAATGCGCGTCGATCGACAAAAAGCGCTATACGCGCATCTTCCCGCTTGTTTCTATCTTGTAGCCTACGTACGCCGCGAAAAAAAAACTCAAAATGAAGCCGATGAGAAAGAGTGGTCAGTTTGTTGGCAGTAGTTTGCGATGATATCACAGTTAAAGACCCATAGGCCTACTTTTGGTAAAAACTCCGAACCCCCAACCTGTATGGCCAGAGTGCTTAGGTAACCGCATCGTGAATATCAGTTGGATAACGACACGACTCATGCAAGGTTGTCACCGCTGCCTGAACTGCTGGTTGTCAAGATGCTCACACGAAACCCCGGTTGGATTGGCCCCACAAATAAGGCCGTAATACGCCCTTAATTCCTTGAATTTATTTTAAAGTCTAAACGGACTATAGTACGACTTTATTTAGATTTTACATTTTTGAATCTAAAAGATTTTTTTTCCCGATTGTGTTTTGTATGCATTATGTCTTGTATTTGTCGTCTGTCCGTGGTTTTTTCAATCATGGATAATTATATAAAAATCTTATTGTGTAAAATAAATAGTGCGAACTGTAGGGGAAGGTGGGGTAATGGCGGACACATTTGGTCAGAGAGGTATAACACACATATAATACGTCATATAACAATAAAAATCATGTAAACACAAAGCACTGTGAGGTTCTACCTTTTATCAAGTTTTTATCAACTCATCATTTTGAAATTCGAAGCTACGACGCAATAAAAAAAAATGGCGTCGTCCGGCATTACCCCACACTCTGGGGGTAATCCCGGACCGTATTTTTCAATGGCAGCCCTCTTTTTATTGGAATACAGTATTTCAATGGGAGTTAAAAAATACCCTTTTTAAAAGTGTAGCAGAAATCAAAGAACAATGTCACATATTTATATGGTCAACAACTATTACCGATTTATGATGTTAAATTGACCACGCCCATATTGGTTACCATGGAAACGGTACATGTCCGGGATTACCCCAATCCATGTACTGTACAATGTATGGGCACATCCTCTCTTATTATTATGCTCATCATTGTGACTCCGAATTCATTTCTTTTTTATCAGAAGGTATCATACATTAAATAAAAAAATAATAAGACTTTGTTTTCCTTGATGTAGAAATACCAGTTTCAAAGAGAAAGTAATGCACCAAAATATCAACTTGCCCAAAAAGTGATTTTTGTAATTCTCGCGAGAATTTGCGAGACAACCATCCCATTTAGGTTTTGTGTGATGTCAATGGAGAGGCACCTAACATCATAGGGTGGCAAAATACCACCTTCTTTCACCTGCCTTTAGATACAGCCCTGTCCGCGATTACCCCGCGTCCGCCATTACCCCACCTTCCCCTATTTGGTATGTGTAGGCCTACACGAAGTTTGTTATAGGAATATGGGGTACAACCACTATGTAATAACAGAGCCCGAGGACTGGAAATAGGTGCCAAAAAGCAAGCGGCATTGAAATGTGCAGAATATTTCTGGAATAGCCCAATCCTGGTCAGTGGGGGTTTAACCAACGGGAAGGGGGAAGTCTTACCTTGCCCCGCTCACCCCGGGCACTAGCTACCTCGGCCTAAAATTAGTTGCCATATCTACTGATGTGTAAATTATAAATGCCATCTAAAGCAGGGGCGTATTAGGGACATACACCCGCCAGATAAGAAGGCTCGCCCTAGTGATGCCCCAAATGAACTTGGTTAATTTATTTAATCATGTATTATATAGGCCTGTGTATAATAATTAAAGTTATTCGACTAAGTTAGGTCAGGATTACGCCCCTTCTTCCCACTCACCACGTCCTCCCCAAAATTGAGGACCTTCGGACGTTACCCCACTGCCTCTAACGTCAATATACGGTGGGGCAGTGGCGTAGCTAGGATTTTTTTCAGGGGGGCAAGATTTTTGAAATTTTCGTAAAAGGTTGCCCCCCAAAATAATTCAGTCACCAACTCGTGATTTTCACGTAAGTGGGGGTTTGGGGGGGGGGGGGGGGGGGGGGGGTTGAGGTCAAACAAGTTCGCACGGTCAAAAAAATAAATCGCACAGTACATGTACAATTTTGCCTTATATTTGACTATTTGGGCTGAATATACCCACACATAACCAGTACCCCGCACGCAATTTCGGTCTTTTATCATTTTTTTCCCCCTATTTTCTTTTCCCCCCCCCCCTTTTTTTAGAGGGGGTGGGGGGCGGGGGCACAAATGGGTTTTTTTCGTCAGGGGGGGGGGGGGCTATTGCCCCCCCCCCCCTGCCCCCCCCCCCCCCCCTGAGCTACGCCACTGCGGTGGGGGAAGGCGCGGATACAGAGGGGGAGGCCGGACGCCCCCCTCCCCCCCCCCTCTACCAAAAAAGGGAAAGAGAGGAAGAAGTGGGGACAAACGAGAAAAAAAAGAAAAAATGAGGAGGGGGTACGAAAAGGCGGGCGGGGAGGCATGCGAGGGACATAAGAACGTTTGGAGTTTATTGGAAGTTGGTCGGGATACGCGTACGTACGTTGCCGAGAAATCTGATATTTTGAAGGTAACTATAGTATAACTTCTTTCTGGCATAGGCCTATATAAAAAGCCAATATATATCGGAAATAAAGTGATTGCTTTTCAATAAAATATTGCTCAAAAGTACATACCAAATCGCACCAAATGGGTCAAGAAATTGAAAAAAAGAAATCCAATTCTGAGGGGGCACATCACTCCTCAGACTCCCTCCTGTTTGAGATTTTAAACAATCTATACTTAAATTAAGAAAATATCAGTATATGCTCAACTTCTTTCTCGCATTGATACAAATATATATATTGATTGGAAATGAAGAGGTGGCTTTTCGATAAAATGTTGATCAAAAGTATACACCAGATCGCATCAAATGAGTTCGAAAATTGAAAAAAAATCCAATTCTGAGGGGGGCACATCCACCCTCAGACTCCCCCTGTTCATGCTGTTCGAGCTTTTAAACCATCTATACTTAAATCAAAAATATATCAGTATAATATGCTCAACTTCTTTCGTGCATTGATAAAAAAACCAACATATTTATTGGAAATGAAGAGGTGGCTTTTCGATAAAATGTTGGTCTAAAAAGTATACACCAGATCGCACCAAATGAGTTCGAAAACTGATTTTTTTTTTCCCCTTCCAATTCTGTCAAAGGGGCACATCCCCCATCAGACTCCCCCCTGTTCGAGCTTTGAAAAATACATCCTTTAAAAGTCGAGGCGCCGGCCATGAGTGAAGAAAGTCATGGCCGTGCGTATTTAAGACACAGTGACAGTGCGTGTTATGACGCGAGTACGCGACTCAGACCAGTTTTGCGCTCATGCCGCGTTGTTTTACTGCGCGTTCTACGCCTTACAATAACGCGCTTCTCCTTTTCCAACATTGTTGACCCCAAAATATCGTCCTTTTTATGGAATTATCTCAAAATATAAGCTGGTGACCCTATTTTTTATTTTATTAATCTATAGTGCCTATTAATGCGCACCTTTTATTAAAACTACAAAAAAATTGGCGGAGCGGTTTTCTTTTTAAATACAGAAATGTTCGACCTAAATATTCTATTTCCATAGGATTGTGTACTAAATAGTAGTCAAAATGGCTAAAAACACGTGTTTTGAAATGGCTGTAGCTCAAAAAGTAAGCTCGATTTTATTCGAGATTCGTTCTTATAATCGTTCAAACCTTGTTCACAGTGAATATAAAAAAAAGTTACGGAGGAATTCTACCGTGGGGCAGTACCCTTAAAGAGAGTATTGGATTGATGAACATGATGAATACGAGGAGCTGTTCCGGGCTAGGGTTACAGTGGAACATCGTACAATAAAGACAAAAACATGTAATTGTATCATCATTTAAAAGTTATCTTGCTCTTAATTGTTTGCTGCAAAATATTATGAAAAAACCTTGGGCTGGTGGAATTTTTGCCGGGCAGGTACATTCTGTGAGTTACCTGCCCGACTGGCTAGTTGAAAAAAATCTGAAGTTCCATCGCTGTTTATGCGCCGTGCCACGGGGCGGACACTGTGCGGTAGCCCATCCCAGCAAACACAGAACGTTTCCGCAACGTTGCACCTAGGTTGCAGTTAGGTTGCGTCATTTAAAACGTTTTAACAACGTTTTTATAACGTTACGGTTTGGTTGTGATTTGGTTGTTTTAAGTTGGTCCGTTGAAACGTGAGCAAAACGTTCTCTGAACGTTAAAGTTTAGTTATAGTTTGGTTGCACTTAGGTTGTGGTTAGGTTGTCATTATAAACGTTCTTACAACGTTATTATGACGTTGCGGTTTGTTTGTTTTAGGTTGGTTCTTGGAAACGTGATTAAAACGTTCTCTGAACGTTGCATGTTGATCATCGGAAACGTTTACATAATGTTTTAACAACGTTGTAACACTCAAATAGTTGGTTGTTTTAGTTTAATCCTTTAAACGTGAAAAGGATGTTCCCTGAACGTTGTAGTTTAAGTTCTAGTTTGGTTGCACTAAGGTTCTGGTTAGGTTGTCATTAAATACGTTCTTACAGCGTTATTATAACGTTGCGGGTTGTTTGTTTTAAGTACCAAATCACACCCAAACCGCAACGTTATATATAACGTTGTAGAAACGTTGTAATGACAACCTAACCACAACCTAAGTGCAACCAAACTAGAACTTAACTGCAACGTTCAGAGAACGTTTTGCTCACGTTTCAACGGACCAACCTAAAACAACCAAATCACACCCAAACCGCAACGTTATATATAACGTTGTAGAAACGTTTTAATGACAACCTAACCACAACCTAAGTGCAACCAAACTAGAACTTAACTGCAACGTTCAGAGAACGTTTTGCTCACGTTTCAACGGACCAACCTAAAACAACAAAATCACAACCAAACCGCAACGTTATAATAACGTTGTAGAAACGTTTTAATGACAACCTAACCACAACCTAAGTGCAACCAAACTAGAACTTAACTGCAACGTTCAGAGAACGTTTTGCTCACGTTTCCATGGACCAACCTAAAACAACCAAATCACACCCAAACCGCAACGTTATAATAACGTTGTAGAAACGTTTTAATGACAACCTAACCACAACCTAAGCGCAACCAAACTAGAACTTAACTGCAACGTTCAGAGAACTTTTTGCTCACGTTTCCTTTGACCAACCTAAAACAACCAAATCACACCCAAACCGCAACGTTAACGTTGTAGAAACGTTTTAATGACAACCTAACCACAACCAAACTAGAACTTAACTGCAACGTTCAGAAAACATTTTGCTCACGTTTCCATGGACTAATTAAATAATGAATTACCTTTTATTTAAAAAGGTTTATTACGAATCAAAATTTTAATACAAAACAATTTGGCATTACAAATTTGATGTACTAATCTAGGGGTATACAGGGTGACCCAAAAAATGTTAACACTCTGGGCACATAAGATATCTTAAAAGGACAGGAACACACGGGTCTAATCTTGATGTATTATGAAAGCTGAGTAAATAAGCTTTCATTTGCATTTTATTGCGTTCCAATTGGTTATTTAGAACGGGAGATATGCTTCAGCAAACATGAGGAAGCAAAATCGGCTTGGTCCAATTTGCATTAATTACAACTATGATTACGAACTTGTAAGAAGCGCAATATGCTCTTTTCTAAGCGTGTAAATCCGTTAAAGTTTGAATCGAATTCGTTCCTCGTGGGTATTGCACATGGAAAAAGAGTATAGAACTTGAACTCATGACAAAATACCTGTATAATTTATGTGGAATATATTTATTTATGTCTTTTAAGCTTGAAAAGAATCTGGCTTCATCACGACGTTCATATAACGTTCATATAACGTTTACACAACCAAATTATGTTACCTGGGCTGTAATCGCTAATTTGCATATTTTACCTGGCCTTACATGAGTCGAGTAAATTATGGAAATAGCTCATTAGCATAATTTCAATGGTACAAAAATTAGCACCGGTGCTCGTTTGTAACCTTTAAATTATGGTAATGAGCTAATTTGCAACTTTTATTTATTTAAACCTATTTTTTTTTAAAATTTAAGTCGATACATACATTTAACAGCTTTTAACACCATAGAAAGCATTTTGATCTGTATACGTAAGTTCTCATATGTATAGCTAAAGGCAAGTCATTGTTCACTAATGCCATATACATTGAGCAAGAACATAGTACACATGAAAAGGTCAATGCCCGCCCCATCCCTCTATAATACCACTACCATTCCCTGGTTGCCATGGTGTAACTAACCGAATTTGATGAAAGTTTTTTACACGTTTGGGATAACGTTGTGAAAACGTTCAAGACTAACGTTCATACAACATAAAAATGTGTCGACAAATAAACGTTTTTTGAACGTTTAATCATAACGTTCCAAGAACGAAAGTGAAACGTTGTCACGTCGTTCCAACAACGTAATAAATAGGTTATAAAAACGTCATTTGGACGTAATGGTATAACTAACAGAAGTTTTTTAAACGTTTGGGACGTTGTTATAACGTTGTGTAAACGTTCATTACTAACGTTCAAACAACGTAAAAATGTGTCGACAAATAAACGTTCTTCTAACGTTGGATCGCAACGTTCCATGAACGTTGTCACGACGTTCCGATAACGTAATAAAGACAGTATAAAAACGTCATTTGGACGTAATGGGGGGGGGGGGGGGGGGGGGGGGTAACCGGCCCTGAGTAACCGGCCCTCAGAGGCCCAAAACCAAGCGGCCCATGTGACGATCGCCACAACGCCACAACGCCACAGTGGCCAGTCCGCCCCTGCCTTGGGGCAAGTCAAAACTGAAATTAGTGATGGTCCATCTCCAAGTGCAGGCCCAGGGCCGAGTCTAAGTTAGTCGATCGGGCTGTCCGAGTCAAAGTCATGAGTCCAATTTGAAGTCCAGTGTAGAAGCAGTTACTGCTTGTCCAATATATAGTCAATGCTGTAGAAAATCACAGCAAAGTATATTAAGTACAACTATTTAGTATGTTTATTGACCTTGACAACAGGTCAGAGAATGTTCAGTAAAGGGGTGGGGCGGGGCGCGATTTTTTTTTTACTAGTAAACATTTGTATGGGCTCACATGTAAAATCAGTTAGAATTTTTTTAATTTTTTTTAAAAATCATTTTATTCAGTGAGTTTAGCTTTATTCCGTATTAAAACGAAATAAATAAATTTTTCAAATGTTTACTAGTAAAAAAAAAATCGCGGGCGGGGTGGGGTGGGGGGGGCTCAAAAAGTGTCGGCATAATTATGTAATACCCTCCATACCCTACATTAGTAGTATGCGTCGTTCTTAAAAATCATGCACTGTGAATACCCCTGTGAAGGGTATAACAGAATTACTCCAAAGTTTCAGTGGTCTACTATTAGAAAACCGGGGTCACTTTTTTAGACATAGCGAAAGGGGGGAGGGGGTGTCAATAAGTTTCGATGTAGCAAAAATAAAGTTTTCCAGCCCGCCCATCAAAATGGATGCTCCCTAATCAAATTTGATAAGTTTCTAATGATCATTTTGTTGAGTTTATTTTAAGAGTGTGGTCTGTGGAGGGGAAAATTATATTTCGTCTATCAATTTTGTTTGTAAATGACCAATATTTTGCCTTGTTTTTGTCCTGATTTTTTTTCTTCTAAACTATTTCCTTAAATATATGTATTAGATAAAGGGCTGATGCAACAATAGAAAGACAATAGATAATAATGAAAGGAAAGGTGGTTAGACATGTATGTCATAGTAAAAGCCTATAATCAAGTGAGTTCCGCCCCAGGTATTATACGTCATCATCGTAGGCGTGTGCGTACGTGAGTTATGTGAACGGGAGAGTGTCGCCCAACCAATGCGCCCAAAATCATCGCTCCCATTTCCCAAATCGATCAGAAAAAAATCTTTCTGCTCAGGTAACTTCATGTAGAAAACCAAAACAAAAATTAAATTGATTGACTTGCAAAGAAAGACAGAATACCGAAAGACACCCTGAAAAGTGAGAGTGATTTTGTTTATAAATGTAGTATGATTGATGTGTGAGAGAATTTCAGAGAAACATTCTTGGAAATCGCCGAGATTCTTGAGCTTTTCAGTCTATATGTACCTTGACATTGTCTGGCATCGGGATTTGTAAGGGAATTTGTAAGTATATTTTTACGGTCTTTAAAAAAATAATTTATTAAAGCTTATTTTTATTTAGTTTAGCCTGTTAGTGTTAGTGTTGCCAAAAGGGTTTAGATCGCGAGCGATCTGAAAAAGGGTACCTGGCTGCTGAAAATTAGTAACTCCCACAATACAGCATGGTCGATACCTCAAAAATACACTACAACAACAAGTACCGTATACACTATACGAAAAATATTATTTGTAAATAAATCTTCACTTGATTCTGTTCCGTGCTCACAGTGTCAAGCGGGGCCGAAGGCACCGTACGCGGATAGCCCGCCGCTAGGCGCTAGTAAGAAAAGGAGCCGCCTGCGGCCGAGGCGACTAAACCCGGCTTGTTACGAACCGATTTAAGTTAGGTCCAATTTAGATGAGCCCGCCGCAGGCGCGATACGGTCTACCAACCGACCCGTGTAGAATTTACGAACTCAACCCCTATTTTGCGCGAACTCTACCCCTATCGTAGAGGGTGCTGTTGTACCTAGGATGCATGTTTTTTTTCAGCAAGCTAGATGGTTCGCCGCCAAAAATATGCGATCTCTACCACTATCGCGTTAGTGTTAGGCCTATTAGGCCAAATAAAAAAAAAAACTAGTTTCTCGTCCTAACTTTTTGAAAAATGGAGGATGAGGGCAGTTTTTTTTTTTTTTTTTTTTTTTCCAAAATGGCGGATCCAAGATGGCGGATGCCCCTTTTTCCAAAACTGGTTTCGCTTTTTCCAACATGGTGGAAATGTTTTTACTTCAAAATGGCCGCCACTTTTCTAAGACTAGCTTTATAACCTTAAAATGAGTACATTTCGCCTGTTGTGTTGTTTTTTGATTGTAACACAGGTTTTTTTTAAATATTGACACGTTCTCCATTATTACAACATCAGTGTGATCTTGAAATTTAAAAAAAAAATTAAAAAAAAAAAAAAATTAAATTAACAAAAAAAAAAAAAAATTAAAAAAAAAAAAAACTTTTTTGGATGCGGCAGCCAAAACGGATGCGCGCGGGGACGAGAAACTACTATATTTTTTTATTTGGCCTTATAGGCCTAACCTTAATATATAAGGGTAAGCTTTAGAACAGGCATTCTCAAATGGTGGCGCGCGCCACTTGTGGCACATTAATGCATCCTTAGTGGCACGAGAGTGGTTAAAATTTGATTTTAAAAATAAATCATATCATGATATAGCCAGATTTCATAGGCCTATGACGGTCAGATGTACTTAAAGGCATATTATGTGATCTTTTCCAGAGAGCGCCCTCTATTCATTATTTTTTTTAGAAAGTAGATTTTCTTGCAGATTTACATTTCCGATCATAAATCATACATACATTCCAAGTTACAGAGCGATACGATTCCTAATTACCTCAAAATCATGGTTTTAGAGTGAATTTAGAGTGATAAATATAAAGTGTCGGGATTCCGACAGTTTATTTTCACTCTAAAACCATGATTTTGAAGTAATTAAGAAAAGTATCGCCCTGTAACTTGGAATGTATGCATGATTTATGATCAGAAATGTAAATCTGCAAGAAAATCTGCTTTCTAATTTTTTTTCGATGTTGAGGGCGTACCCTGGAAAGATCACATAATATACCTTTAAAGACAGCAATTTTTCGCACGCGCATAAGAGTAATATAAGTTATTATGTTGCCTACATACATACAGTATGTTAAAATATTTTGTGAAGGGAATTTTGCCATTGTAAATTCTAAAAAATATGACCAAGTGGAGCTTCAACAAGTTGGTTACTAAAATGTGGCGCGTCAGTAAATCTAGTTGAGAAAGCCTGCTTTAGAATACGGTACCCTACCATTTGTATTCCTCACTGTGTAAGTGTATGGGTCGTTCTTTAGAAGTCCCCATTGAAGACATGCAGTGCAGTGGTATAGTAGAGTATACTAATAAAGGAACTCCATAAATATAATTATATATAGGAAGGGTCGGACATACGGGAACTTTGAGTTATTTTTAGCAAATTTGCTTGGCAACCAGTGTTTCAGAAACAAAACATTCCATGCACGCACTCAACGCTGAGCGTTACGCACTTGATCCGCAGTAGGCGCAATGTGCGGTTGCCTTAATTGATTGATCTGCGCAAGTTGTTTTTGTTTTTGTTTTCACCGGCGTTTGATTTGTTTTCACTGGCGTGACGTAGGTCCGCCCTAACCTATAGTTATAATTATTATGAACTTAATACAAAGCCTATTCGTCAATAATTTTACAATATTGACGCTCACTTTTTCCCTCATCATATCAGCCAGACCTAGTCCTATTATACAGCGTGTATCAAAAAGAACGCAACACTTTTTGTCGAGAGCTGTACGGTCACAGTAAAAAACAAATCACTCTAAAACTTATATATTCTGTTAGGTCTACTTATTGGCTATCACATAGTCAAATTACAACGATATCGAATATTTATTCGCTGAGATATTAAAGGTATAAGTAAAGAAGTGCAAAACACGTTTTACATCGTTCGCTCTAAAAACTTGGATTTTCCTGTTCGATGGGTTAACAGTTTAATAACTATGTAACCTTAATGTCTGGAATAGTTTATCTTAATTTCCTTTGTTTTAGTAAGGTGGTACATAAAATCATTGAATCGTGTAATCTGATAATCATTCGACCATTTGAATACGTCAATCACCCTTTTTAAGTTCTGAACCACCGATTGCTATGAAAGAACGTATGATATGGTACGTTCTTTCATAAATTAAAGTTCATCATCGATGCATCTTAAAACAAGGGCAGCATTTTGAGGGCCGAGGAGCACCATAATATCCCATTCCCATTCACAACGACTGATTCATACAAGACAATTACTACCTTCAGTGGACTATTCCATTTGTTTATCTTTTGAATAATGTGCCATACTGTTTTATTTATGAAGTTAACGAGAGAAAAAGAGAGAGGATTTGCAAACAGACTTTGTAATCTGGATTTTCAAGTTGTGTCATTAATATCAACTAATTTATTGCCAGACTTAATTAATATTGATATGATACTGTAATAGCCAGAAAATTAATACCTTTAACATGACATTTTCTTTCAGAATGATGAATTTGATTCCAATTATTTAAGTACAATGAGTTATTAAAGTGTCTTGCTAATATTCACCTGACAAGAAAATCAGGCATACAGGATAAACGATGTAAAACGTGTTTTGCACTTGTCTACGTGCAGCGTTCATGATAACCGGTGTCACATCGCGAAATTCTCCACACTTTTGAAGTATTGCTATTCAATTGCACAAATGTGTAGCTAAAAGTGCAATGCAAGAAGATACCAAAATGGCATTTGCTACACAAAACTAATAGTGCATCGCACCTTTTGCTACACAAAAAAAATGCTGGAAATTGAACGCTGTCTACGTGTATCGTTGATATCTCAGCGAATCAATAATCGATATCGCTGTAATTTGACCATAGATGTGATAGCCAATAAATACACCTAACAGAATATATAAATTTCAGTGTGATTTGTGATTTGCCGTAATCGGAGAGCTCGCGACAAAAAGTGTTGCGTTTTTTTTTATACACCCTGTATAGGCTAGTATAAATTTTTTCCGGGTCCTCCACAAAATTTAGTTGTTTTATGCTAAAATTGTCAACATTTGGTCTAATTAAACCTAATTTAGTAAGAAAATGTATCGCCTTTTTATGCTTAAATTGTTGCTTTTTTTCTTATTTTAACTAAAATGATTTATTTTTTTGGGGGGGAGAGTACAGGAAACCCATACGTTGGTGGTTTTGTTTTGTTTTTTTCCCTACCAACGTATGGGGAAATTGTATCGCTAGAAACTGTCAATTTGATTTGCTGTACAAAGTGAATGGTGAGGCTCTCGAATGATTGGCGGGGGAATTACAGCAAAACAGCATTCCCGTTGATTTTCATACTAGCTACACACCTTCATAAAGTCCTCATCTTTCTTTTCAGCCACTTTTTAAAACATGAAAATGTTAAATTATTCTGTATTTAATCATAATTCTCCGCCGTGTAAACGCAATAGCAGAATTTTTTTCAGACATTTAGCGAGTATCCCATTAGGCAACACGGTCCAGATTTAGTCTCGTCCCCATCGCAAAATAACAAACGTCTATAGGCCTATACGCACATCACTTACGAACTTACGAATGTATTAAAACGAGTCTATTAATAAAACATGGCGCCGATTTCGATAAACATCGCTAGTGCCGTTTAGTGAATTGGCTTAGAATTTCACCTTAAATTTCAAGGGAATATTGCATTTGTACAAAATGTTAAACGAATGGTAAGATAGATGAGAAAGAGTAGATATAAGAACAAGCACAAAGAAGTGTGTTTTTGAGCTCTGGTAAGCGATACAGAAATTACCACAAAAATCATATTTAGAAGGAGTCATACTTAGGATGGGGGACTATACTTGTAGTGAAACATGCAAAATACCCTATGATGAGGGGGGGGGGGGGGGGGTGGGGGGAGGTGCCCGTGGTGCAGCCACTTGTCCTCTAGTCGATGTCATGCTTTAATCAGCACTGCAGTTTGGTCTGATCTGATCTGATACATTGGACTGGTAGTTATTAGTGGTAGGCATGATCATAAAATTTTGAAAATAAAAACGGTATCTCTTTGAAAATGGAATACATTGAAACAAAGTACTTTCTATGAAAAATGATGGGTCAACCATGTCTGCAGGCTGAATAGGCCAAGTAACATAAATAATGTGTTTCTTGTCCGGACTTTTTTAAAAATCAGTGAGGGCGGCCTAGCATAGTTAGCATAGTGATATTAATGCTAGATCCCGCTTGTTATTACAGTATTTTGTTGATTAATGCTTTATGGCTTTCAATAACACGGATTCTTATCTAACAATTTTATCAGTGGCCATTGACTGAAAACATTCTGGCTGAGGCCCAAATGTTGGAGGGGATGTCATTTTGGTGTTCATTTTTCTTCTTCTTTTTTCTGGGTAGTCATGATTTTAGTGCCAGAAATGGAAGAAATATGGTTATGTCATATCAATTTTTTTGGTTGAACGAGAAAAAACGGTGAAATATCTCCGAAGATCTAAAAAAAATGTATTTATATTAAAGACTATATTAAAAAAATCTTTTGTCTCAAAGCTCTTCAGTTTTTCAAAACCTAATGCGTTTTTTTTTTATAAATATAAAATAATAAAATCCTTGTTGTTTTATTTTCATTCTGAAGCGTTACCTAAAAGTTTGATGCGTGGAGTGAAGCTTGAACTGGGGGGGGGGGGGGTACTCACGTATGTCAGGTATACGGGGATGTGCCGCTCCAGTGGGTCGCTTTTTCATGAGACATCCTTAGCCATGGGTAGGCCTTTCAGTGAAAAATCCTTAGACATGGGTCCTGTTTTCGCGATATTCGCGAAAATTTGCCAAAATTAGGTCATTTTTCGCGAAAATTTGCCAAAATTAGGTCTATTTTCGCGAAAAATCACCCTTAGAAATGGGTATGGGTTTTGAATCTCCAGCGGCACACCCCCGACCAAACCAAATCCGAGTACCTCCCCCCGGGGCTTGAACACATGTATGTTTGGGTGAAGTGATCGAATAATCTAGTATGCCAAGTCGAAGTAGTATCAAACAGATTCAAAATCAAAACTGAAAACCCCCGCGAAAAATGTGAGTTCTGTAAATCTGTAGTATCTCATCAAAATTTGGAACCAATGCCATTTTCAACTAGATCTGCAATCATGTAGGGGCAGTCATGTATGATGTTGTAATCATCCGCATGAACAATGGGTGCTTTTTCCAACCACAACGGGGATCCGCGCGGACCTGTGCTAAAGGTATCAAAATCACCAATTTCAGAAAATAAGGGTGTCTTTTTCAACATGAATCCGCGATTAGGGTTGCTTAGGCGATAGTCATGTGTCAGAAATAAATTTACAAACAAAACTGAATCATGCACTTACTTTATACTTTCAGGTCAATCTAAACCAAGTGTGTGAAACCTGCAGCCCGCGGGCCACATGCGGCCCGCCGGCCTCTAATCTGCGGCCCGCGAAGCAATCTCAAAATTCCCATTGATGCGGCCCGTTTTAACCGGAACTCCCTAGGTTTACACAAATGGTGGATTTATTTAGTAGTGTGCTCCCTTTTAATTAGTAGGGTGACGCGCAGCTCAGCGTCCGAATTAAGGAAAAAAATCTGGTTGCCCGCCGGGCAACCAAGCAGGAAATTATGGTTGCCCGGCAGATTTTTTGGTTGCCCGTTCTATAAAATATTTAAATGCATGTGTTAAGTGTTTCACTTCTTGTAAAAAAATTGGTTGCCCACCGGGCAACCAAATAAGTACATGTTGGTTGCCCGGTGCTAATTTTGGGTGTCCCGGGCAACCACTTAACGCGAACGCTGGTGACGCGCTGCATTTAGTACCAACTCGAGGCGTGATTGCGTGTTAAAATCCCTGGTTAAAATGGCGCTTGCAGCAGCCACAGCGAGTAAAAAGAGGAAATAACACGAAGAGAAGCGGGTATTCAATGAGCAATGGACTGAGGATTTTTCTTCCTTAGCTTCCCCTCCCCCAATTTATTCCTCCTCCAGACGTGTTTCGGAATGTTTGACAATCACTGCGGCCCGTGAATGGATCTCAAAATCTCAATGAGGCCCGGGTGGTAGAAAAGTTGCACATGCTTGATCTAAACTCTGTCTTGAGGGTTTTGTATGAGTATGATTCTTTGAGTTGTAATCCTTGTTAAGGGTAACTTTTTCCTTCTTTGAGAATCCGAAGGGTGGTTTTTGAGAGTGGATTCAAACGGATGATTACAACTTTTATACATGAGTGCCCCCCCCCCCCCCACCAGGATTTGGCCCAAAATAACCCACATAAATACCCATGACCCATAGCATAGCACTAGTATCTTATACCTTGAGATCCTATTACTATAGTATTTTCATCCGTTTTCTGTGTAAAAATATTGCATAATTTATTTTGATTTTTAAAAATTTATTTATTTTGAATTCAAGCAAATGAAATAATAATTCACTGGAATCATGACCAATTACAGAACATTCAGTTTATTCTTTGAATTGACGCAGGATTTTTTGCAGGATTATGAAATGGGATTTTTAGCATCTTATAGTTTTGGTTCAGTAGTCCGCCATGATTCGGGTAAACTATGTCATATGCAGGGCCTCTATAGATGGAAGACAACCTTAATCTTCCCCACAGGGAGTGTAGATTTCAGATGGAGTTACCCATGGGTTATTAGAAATTGAAATTGACACTCCAGGGAGCAGTAAGGTTTGTCTTCCATATGGGGGGGGGGGGGGGGGGGGGGAGGGGGGGAGGGGGGGGGGGTGTCTTTTAAATGGAATAGCCCAATGCTAGGGGTATTTGTTTGAGGGTATACAGTATAATGTAGTAATTTCATCAGATCTTTTCTGCATTTTACAGTATAATGTACAGTAATTTCATCAGATCTTTTCTGCATTTTGTGTACTGCCTCTTTACCAGGTTTTTAACTGGCTATACACCAGATTATCAAGATGGCAAGTGCTGTTCGAGTCTTCTGTATATCTTTCGCTATCATCTTCTGTGTATTACTCACCTGGATGTGGACTGTAAATTGGTGGAAAGGACACTATGAGATGGAAACATGGCTAGAAGAGAATGATCTGGACCAATACTATCCAATATTTCAAAAAGCAGGTGAGTTTATACATTTTTGTGTCTATAGTATAATAACCCAAAAATATTGCAATTTAACACTATTGACTCAAAATTGGGGTAGAAAAGCGGGCCTGACCAACCCATTTTTTGGAGAGGAGGGGGGGGGGGGGGGGGGGGGGGGGGGGGGGGGGGGGGGTTCAAGTGCAAATAAATACTGATCCATTCGAAATGTTTGTCTGTCTGTTGAACAGGGTGTTTATTTTGCGTTAATGCCACTGGCATAATGATCGCTCACACCTTTCCTGAAAATGTGTTGAATTTAGTGCCTGTAAGATTAAAGGTATATTAAATGTGATCTTTCAACGGAACGCCCTCAACATCGAAAAAAAAATTGAAAGAAGATTTTCTTGCAGAATTAGATTTCTGATCATAAATCGTACATACATTCCAAGTTACAGGGTGATACGATTCTTAATTACTTCAAAATCATGATTTTAGAGTGAAAATAAACTGTCGGATAATCCGATAGTTTATTATTTTCACTCTAAATTCGCTCTAAAACCATGATTTTGAGGTAATTAGGAATCGTATCGCTCTGTAACTTGGAATGTATGTATGATTTATGATCAGAAATGTAAATCTGCAAGAAAATCTACTTTCTAAAAAAATAATGAATAGAGGGCGCTCTCTGGAAAAGATCACATAATATGCCTTTAAGTTAAAGGTAAAGGGACTGTAAAAAACAGTATTTTCACTTAAAGATATTTTTTTGCATATTTTGACATCTAAGACATTTTCGTTGTTTTCGTACATGACAATGTCTGTCATGATGCTCCAGTGCCGTGTAGGGATTATGTTGTAAGCAATATTATCGTGCTATATTTATGCGGTGCATGTTTATTAGTGCGCAAAAAGTACAAAAATATAATAACTTTTACAGTAATTATGATTGGTTTCTGCCTAATGTCCTTGTATTAAAAATTGTAGACAACAGAAAAGCAATATCACTAAGTTCTATTTACATGTATGATGTACAGTGCCAGCCACAACCAATTGTAATAACAAATTGTCGATAAGTTTTTATGTAAAAATATAAGGCCAACCCCCCCTGAAAATCACATTTTAGCGAGCATAGAGTAACAAAAATGCACAGATTAGACTAAATAAACCCATTTCAAGTGAATCTCCACTATAAATTTTGCATTAAATAAGCTTATTATTATTTTGTCCATCGTTTATTTGCGGGTTTCGGGATGGTGTTTTTTGTTTTGGGGACTCTAAATTTGCTGGGACTCACTCCCACCCTTGATACCCCATTCATAATTAGCAGGAAATAAACATATTTTCCCTAATTTCAAGTCAAAAAACTAGAAGCAAAAAAACAAAATTGCATTTTACTTTTCAGGCTTGCTACTGGAAACAAATTGGTTTTTGTTGTTGGCCTAATGCGCAGAGTTCAATTTTAAAATAAGCAATATTAAGTGTGAACATTATGATGTTCCCATGTATGTATGTAACAACAGTGCTGCATTGACCATGCATCAAAACAACCAAATCAAATCAAACCTTTACAGATGCCTTGCAGGCCATGCATGCTCTACCTGTATAAAGGCAATTAGGCTAGATTGAAACTCTATTACCCGTGTTGAAATGAAGACCTTAGTCCATGTTTTAAATTGGATTACATCTAAGGTGTCATTTTCTAGTCTGTTTGACTTTGTGCAGATCACAAAAACAGGTGCATGTTATCTGCGATGAAGCTTTAAATTACAATGGAGGAAATATAACGCACATTGTATTGACATGCTAATTGAATTTAGCCTAAATATTTGAGCATACTGTATGTAATGGATGGTGGTAATTATCATTGGGGAGGGACAGGACACTCAATTTATTTTAATTTTTAATTCTTCTTTTTTAAATATGTGCATTGGGCGAGCACCGATCGCCTCCCTGTTCTACTGGTAGGACAAACTGGAAAAAAATCCACACAAATTGGATCAGTATTCATTTGTACATGGACATATTGATTCCACATTTTTTTTGAATGGGTTTAGTCGTGCCCGTAGAGAACAGAGTGGGGTTTTTTGTGTCGCCTTATAAAGCCCCTTTTGAAAATGTCACATTTTAAGTTGATCAAATACCAATTAAATTATATTTACATTATGGATAAATGTATACTTTGCAAGGAACAAAATCATGATTTGAATATCTGTATTAGTTTTCCTCAAAATCCTATTTGAAAGTGTGTGATATTTTGCTACAATACTAAATTGGAACTAAATTTCATAAAATGAGATAAATCCTAAAATGGAAAACTCTGCTTTCTAAATATTTTTTCATAGGTTTGGGGCAATAGTTACTCATTTCTAATGCAATTTCTACTAAGGAATATATGGTATTTCCGGGAGAAAATGTCATAATTTGGTCTAAATTAGCTGTAATTCCATTACCGAAAAAGTGACTGAAGTTTTCCTCCTGGCCTTATTTTTTGCTGAATTATGCTGTCATTGTAAATTCTCTTCCTTTATCTACCTACTAAGATTCTCAAATACCAACTTCAGTGATATCTTTACTAATTCCTAACAAAAAAATGGTAATGGAATTACACTGATTTCACAATTACAGCTTCATCTTTCTGAAGCTATAGAGTAAGTATCTTTGAATATCTCTTTATTTCTTATACTGGGTGGTTAAAAAAAAGTTTACCCACATCTGACAGCCATTTTCTTCTATTTAAAAATTCATGTTTATATATATAATATATGGATTATTTTCATTTATCATGGGCAAAATTGACTTGTCCACAGATGCCTCCAAATTTTCTCTCAATTCTCTCATAATAAGTAATATCTGATCAAAATACTTGATTTTAGGCCATTGCAATCTTTACCAACTCCTATGTTTTGCTTATTGATTATTATTAAAAGACAAACACATTGTCTATTTATAAGTGCTATTTTCCATGTCTTTCATTTCTGTTCAGAAAACCAATTTTGCACATGTTATCCTTAACATTCCATATTTCATATTAGTCTTAGATGTGTGGCCCAGTAATGCTTTAATAGCCTCTGCTTTGATAAAATGTAAAGGAATTTACCAAATTTTATTAGTAAGTAGCTACAAATGGCTGCCAAAAATGGGTAAGCTTTTTTTTTAACCACCCGGTATAACAATCAATCACACAATGGACAATTGGACATGGTAGGTTATATTTACTATTTAAAGTCCAATTTTAAACACATTGGTCCAATGTTTTGGTATATTGGGTATCTTCATGTTTTCCCTCCATTTTCGGGTTTTCAAAACAAACAAAAATCATCTCTGTGATCCATGTTTGCATACAGAAATCCATATTTTAGTTTATTATAGTAGAAGTGTCATGTGGAATGTTGACACACCTCATTTAGATTAGTCAATATTCAAGAATGTCCATTTTCAGGTAAATTTTGTTACATTTCATTATTCCGTTACCAACCGATCTGCTTTTTCTGGGAGAAAAAAATTCAATGATGGAATATATGGTAAAATTAACCAAAATATGTCTAAGGAGACCAAATACAATCATAAACAAAAAATAGCTTGCATTGGGCAACCAAAACATTTGCTTGCATTGGGCAACCAAAAAATTCTTGATATTTTCAAAATTAAACAATTTCATGTAGGTACTAGGCCTATACTAAATGAAAGTTGTCATATGCTTGGAGTTTGATATCCAGTTGACTTGCATAATGGCTTATTTTAAAGCCAATAACATGGCAATTGTCAACCACCTATTTATCTTTAAAAATCTGATATAACAATGGGAATTTTCTGGAACAATTTCAGGGCGTAATTCTGTTACCATTTTTTTTGTAATTCCGTTAACCGCTACCATTTCTGGCATAACCTATAAAAATGACTATGAATGATAAGCTAAGCTGTTATAGATTTCGTAGAATCCTTTTTAAAAATTAGGGTTAAGCAAAACCTTGTTTTTCTGACGTAATTGCGTTACCGACGCATATTTGGTCCCGGATCTTTCCACATGCGACACTTAGGTTTTGTATTTTTTTTAATATGATAGCAGGGGTATAACCAGACCATATTAAAGTATTTGTAATCAGGTAGGCTATAACATTAATCCACAGCATGTCAAATTGTAGCTGAAATGTCTCTGAAATGTAATTATGTTACTGTGGAATTGTGAATGTGCCATAAATTGAGCCATTTTGCCGCCTCCTATGCAGGTGCATTAAAGGGACATTGAGAGATACGTATGGGAGTGCGCCCTCAATTATCCTGGAAATCAGGGTTTTTTGCATCAAAGTAATACTTAGGCATATATACCGTACTAACTACCATCTGAAACAGTTTACCAACATTCGCCGTTTATCATATTAAATTTCATGATTTTCTTAGTTTCGATATGATCATGTATCATGCCATAAATTGAGCCATTTTGCCGCCTCCTATGAAGATGCATTAAGAAGAATTTATAGTCTTTTTTCGAGGGCTGGGTTTTTATAAAGCTCATTTAGAATTGTAAACGTGCCATAAATTGAGCCATTTTGCCGCCTCCTGTGCAGATGCATTAACAAGAATTAATAGTCTTTTTTCGAGGGCTGTATTTTTATAGAGCTCATTTAGAATTGTGAACATGCCATAAATTGAGCCATTTTGCCGCCTCCTATGCAGATGCATTAAGAAGAATTTATAGTCTTTTTTCGAGGGCTGGGTTTTTATAGAGCTCATTTAGAATTGTGAACGTGCCATAAATTGAGCCATTTTGCCGCCTCCTATGCAGATGCATTAAGAAGAATTTATAGTCTTTTTTCGAGGGCTGGGTTTTTATAGAGCTCATTTAGAATTGTGAACGTGCCATAAATTGAGCCATTTTGCCGCCTCCTATGCAGATGCATTAACAAGAATTTATAGTCTTTTTTCGAGGGCTGGATTTTATAGAGCTTATTTAGGTGACAAAAAACAAAAACAAAACCTTAACCCATTTTTTTTATTTTTTTTATTTTTTTAATTTTTTTTATTTACAAGTTTTAAAAAAACCCAAATAAAACTAAAATTGAACATTTTTTGAAATTGTTTGAAATTTGTGAAAATTGATGATAATTAACCACATTTGTATGACATTTTTGAAGCATGTGGTTTACTTTTAAAGATAGAATTGTATGTTTGTCACCCGGTGTCTGTGTGGTCAGCCTTTACCCCTGGTGCCTAGGAGTCATCCAAAATTATCACCATTTTTCTCTTGCCTACAGAGCGTATACATCTTTTGACCTCCCCGCCTCCCCCTTCCCTTGAGTTATGTACGTACACATTGAATGGTGATTAACTTTCTGACTCGAATTAATTTGCTGCAAAATACCCAGGTCGGAACACTAATAACTGAAATGAATTGAAAGGGATGATTGAGGTCCAACATTTATTTTGGAACGATTGGGGATAATCGTTCCAGTAAAAAAGAAGGGATGTAAGATTAATCTAAAAAAAGATTTTCTGGATCAACTGATGTGACAGCCAAATACTAACATGACTAAGGAGACTGAGCAAATGATTGTTAAGAAGGGGCAGCAATTTCACTGGGTTTATTTCTCGAGGGTGAAAAACCAAAATGATGGCCAGAATGTGTGTTCGTGCAGTGTTTTGGGCAGTAAAACAACGAAATTGTCAACATTTTGCACTCTTGAGAAAATTTTTGAAGGGTGAAAATCAAAAGTGAAGGGTATTTCACCCTTTGTATAGGGTGAGTGAAAACACTGAGGGGAGATGCAAAGGTAGACCAATAATTCATATGTCAATTATTTTTGTAGGAGGGTAAGATTCAACTTGGATTGTAGTTTAAAAAGGCCAATAAGTTTGTGTATATAAATTAGCAGAAGTGCACAGTTGTCCACCATAATTTTGGAAATAATCAATTCCAAATAAAACTTGTTTCCTTTTTTTGTTTATTTATGTGTTTGGTTTTTATCATTTTAAGAGAGAGAGAGAGAAAACAACCAAATTCTCCAGGAAACAGAGCAATTTGTTGTGTTACATCCATGATAATACGAATGTGAAATTTTAAATTTTGTTTTCATAATGTTTAGATAATTTGTTTGCAGCTTGCCATACTGACACAAATAATGATATCCTGTAGCGATAAGGCAAAAGGGTGTTGTCTTAGAAATATCTATATATACATGATAAAAATACAAGTAAATCTCTTATTCATCATATTTGCATTTTAATAATTTGTGCTTCAGGAGTTTTGTTTTCATAAAATAAGCTAGCGGCTTTTGAATATATATATGACAAATACAGAAATTCCTTCTGTGCAAGCAATACACCACAACCCACATTTATTTATGAATGAAAACTAATGCGATCTTCTTTTAGCTAGCTGTTCTGGATTGAGTACAAAATTGTACATTAGGCAAAAAAATAATTGTTGGTTGCCCTTTCCCGACCGACCATAAATATTGAAAAATCTTCGTTTTTTGTTTGTTTTGTTTTTTCAAAAAAAAGAAAAGAAAAAAAAAGGCGATTTCATGAATATAAATGTTTACGAGATGGTGAATTACGGTTGCTGTTCATTTAAAATGTATTGCAGACACATATTCTTAGGCCATACATATTTATTCCTCTATAGGAGCTTCTAGGCTGATCCTAAAAGAGCAGGTACACGACAATCGTAAACATAACATTTCACCTCACATGTTTCGCTCGGGCAATTTTAATAAAACGCCATATGCACTACATCAAGCTTATAGATATCTGATTTGTCTGAGTGTGAATTGTTTGTGTAAGAAAAGATTGGTAATGTATGCAAAAACCATGTAAAATCTCTTTCATCTTCCATTTTACATTTGTAAAAACATTTATATTTCGAAATAAAAACATATCTAATTCTCTTGAAAGTGTATTTTTGGCATTCTTTGACATCTAAAAAAAAATAAAAAAAATAAAAAAAATCGACCTACCGACCCAAAAAAAAATTGAGTTGAAAGGGCAACCAAACAATTTTTGTTGTTGTTTGGCCTTATATGACATTGCTTTCCTGGTTAATGGTTACCTACAGTACATGTGATGTGATCCACAATGAGTCAGAAGTCTCAAATATTGGGGTTGAGATATAACCGAACGATGGGTATAATTCCTTTTGTTTTCTATTTTTTAACCCTTCATTTGCTCATCTTCTGCCAAATATTGCATTGCAAATGGCTAATACAAAAGTGGACATCTAAAAAGATGATATTTTTGACTTCAGACTCGTTTTGCTTCATCGCATCCGATATGCATTGATTGAGAATAGAGTGAGTACTGAGGCACGCTTCATGATTAATCACTCAGGAAGATCAAATCATTGATCTCTTTTATGAATAATAGATTGGACGCATTTATACTGTAATGCATGCTTAAAACACTTTATGCATAATTTGTATAACGAGTATTAATACATGTACCATCGTTACGTTTTATGGTAAAAGCTAATCACTAATAATTTTTACAAAAACTCAAGAAAAACAAGACTATGATTTTAAAATTAAATGAAAGATATTAGAAATGGCCCGTGTGTGATCTGTTGAGAATATTTGTAGTATATAATTCTGTCCAGAAATCAAGACTATTTATGACAATATTGTTATATCTTGAAATAGCCAAATTAGATGTACAACAATGATGCAGATATTGAATTTATATCCCATGTATTATTTTGCGATATGTATAAATTCATGATAAGCGATAAGGCAGAAATGTTTTAAAGATTATGCTAATAAAAAAAATACGGATGTCACATATTTATTCCCACTTTCACATAATGCATGGATAAAAATATCACCTGCATGTCTTTCAGTTAACCCAGTTTAGATAGTATGACTGCGATGCATAAATATTTATTGCTTTCTCATTTGGAACAGTCATTTATCATGGTTGTGTGGGGTTGATTGTAATGGCTTTCACTGTCAGTCTCTGCATATGGTGGACACTACACTGTGTAATTTTCTAATGCTAATTTAAATTATCTCAAAATTTATGCATTTTGATCAAATATGCTTTATTGATAAGCAGGGTTGTCGCCACGCCGGACGGCGCCGGTCGGGTGTAGCTGGCACTCACGCTGGCCGACCGGCACTTAAAAACAATTTAAACATTTTTTTTCTTCTTTTCATTTTTTTCATTTTTCATTTTTAAATTTTTGTATGGATAGAATCATTAAACTGCCTCTTAAAATAAGAAATTAGGTGGCAGGCACCTTCAAAGTGCAGTAAAAAAGACCCTAAAAACCATTGAGCAGGCCTCTGGACCCCATGCACTGCATTTCGTTCGCTACACTTACTCTGTCCGCCGTCAGTAAAATTAGCCGGCACTCAAAATTATCTAGCTACTTTCCTGTTGACAAGTAATCAATTCAATATATTTTGCCCAGTGCTAAATATTTCTAATATTAAAAATTGACTTCTATGACGTTTATTTCCCCCTCTCTCAAATGTATGTAGAGGTGTATGTCCCTGCACAAGATATACCATATAGTTATTGTAATACTAGTGGAGAATATCCATGACTGAACAGCACTGAACATAATTCACCAATTGAAGGCCGAAGTAGAAACCATACGGTATATTAAAAAGTGTTATAATTGTTAGTGAAATCATTTTAGATCCAAATTAGATTGCCAGTATTATTTCGCTAACCTGAATAAAATGTTATTTTTTGTTTATTTATTGCTATCTTCTGAAGATAGCAAATGATACATCAATGTTTATTTGATTTCCAGTAAAAATATTATTGTTATTAGGGGTCAGATTCTATTTGACTTGAATTTAAACATACTCTATTTACATTGAATTTAAACATACTTACTCTATTTACATTGAATTTAAACATACTCTATTTACATTGAATTTAAACATACTTACTCTATTTACATTTATAATTAATGATTCATCATGTGTTATTATCAAACAGAAATCCATTCTATCTGTCACATACACTACACAGCTAATTAGACTAATAGGTAATAATTTTATTTGGTTAACATTAAAACCAGATAAAGCCCAAGCATAAAGGGACATGATATGATTGACAGCATTAGCCACTAGATGTTACTGATGCTCTTTCTTTCACCACAGGATAGCTCCTATTTTTGTTCTGAGAAGTTTCACATCTTTCTTCTTAAAGCAAAAACTACATAGCTTGGCTATAATTTACTACACAACATTTTGGTCTGCTAGCGGTCTTTACTTACATACATACATCTATCTATACATACATAATCAATATTTATAAGGCGGCTTTCAAGAAAGATCAAAGAGCATCATGAAATACATAAGATTTAGTCAATTGTAAACAAAGGTTTAAATATGGACCCAATTTTTCAAATATGTACCTTATTTTTGTGTTGCTATCTTCCGAAGATAGTGAATTATACATCAGTGTGTATCATAAATAGGGACCGTATTTTGAAATGGATTATATATAGCCCTTCGGCAAACAGGAAAAAAGAAACCCTGTTGTTCAGTCAAACGGACCTTTAATTTTTGTTTTTATTTGTCAAAAATGTCAGGATTTCTTTTTTCTTTTTTTTAATTCAAAATTTTGCACAACATTTCCCAAAATGTTCAAACAAATTTTCTAAACAAAAAAAATGGATTGGTCGGGCACGTACAACAGGGTTCTTCGTCACCTTATGTCGTTTGATTTTTAAAATTCCACAAATATTGCCCCACTTGTGCAGTATCACAAAATAGCTTGCGCACTGTAAGATATGTTTCCAGGTTCCAAGCTAGTGCTTGTAGTGCAATAATATTTGTTCATTTTGATGTAACAAATTGCCTGCATAGCATACATACTGTATGAATGATTCTTCACGCCTACATACATTATTACCTGTGGTTCATTTAATATTTGATGGCTGCCTGACAGCAGTTACTCAACCATGTACTCTATGTCTATTAATAATACTGTCCATATCAACCATTATTTTTTTATGACCTCGAAACCTCGAAACGTCAGGTCCTCTTATATTTATTACATTTACTTACACAGGCTATGTTTGTGGATTAACAGTTTGCATTTATAAGTCTCCATTATTATTATTATTATTCAGCTTTTACATTATATTATTTTTTTATATTATTTAGCAAATCTTTTTTTCTCTCTAAAAATAGATGAATTCCCGACACCATGATAGTAGGCCTACTTGTCTAAATTTGATTATACCAATAACATCGTTATAAAATATTTGTTTGTATATTTCTATATATAGATTATAGCATTTTGCGCATTATTGTTGAAAGATCTAATGAATTTAATACACACATCCTAGCCATTAAAACTAATTACAGTGCATTTATCCATCATATTTGAAAAAGTGTCTCTTCTGTATAGTAAGGTCACGAATTAATCACAGAATTAAGGTTAAACGCGGGAAAACGACATTTTGATGAAAAGAAGAAAAACAAATGCACAAAAAACATCCATAACACAAAATTTATAAATTGTCTTGAATAAAACAATATAAATATTTAAAAACGATACGTAATAAAACAAAACAAACAATATTTAAATATAAATCTCCGCGCTGAACTACCGCTACAGTAATAAGATAAGCCTAAAAATATAAAATGATGGGTTTTCTGTAAAGTGTGTTTATTTTGGTTTTATAGATCGTAAATTTTAAGCTTTCTTGGGGGAAATTACATCACAGAAAAATACAAAGTTTACAAAGCGGAAAAACACGGAATTCGACGGTTACAAAGCAGAACATTCGTGACCTTAATGTAAAGTAAACTTTCAATGAATAATTCTGCCAAATTAATATTAGCAGTAGCAGTAATAGTTTCAAAGACCGATCGAGTACAGATAATCAAAACACAATTCATATGATGTAGACCAGCGTTCTTCTCTCCTTAATTAGATAGCAACCACATTTATTTCCCTTGTAAATGTTAACACTTCTATTCCAGAAATAGGATTCATTTTGTCCAATATTCTGTATCTAGACACATTTTTCATCACAAATTCATTTCAATTTTGAGCTAGTCTCCCAGCTATTCCTCTCATCCAGTATCAGTACTTGTAGGATCAAAGGCATAAATAAAGCTTCTCTGTGTGCATAGCTTAATTATCATTTTTGGAATAGTTTCATTCTCAAAATTATTTGTACCATAAAATGTTGATTTAGAAAGTGAAGAAAAAAGGCCATGTGAAAACAAATCATACCAATATAAGATGCTGTGAATAAATATTTGAGAGATGCCCTACTTTACCACTAGGCATTTTCAATTGATTTTGAAAGCAGTTTAGATTGATTGAATTTATAATGGCTCCCTGAAAGCTATATTGTGAATGGCAGACCAATAAAATTGTTATAAACTTGATTCATATTTAATATCTAAGGATGGAAATTTATTGTTGTGTCATAATGTATTCATCTTCAGACAGGGTTACATTTTGTGAGTGGGTTTCTATCAACTCCTTATGTATTCTATATTAAGGTTACATCTGAGTTATTAAGATATGGGGCAGTAACTGCAGATTTTCAGAGGGAAAACATAAATGAATTATGTTTTTTAAGCTTTGAACATTCAATTACATGATTAGTAAAAAAAATTAAAAATTAAAGTCTTAAAATGTAATGTTTTGATGATATTTGATCAAATTGTAATTCAATATGCTCTTGTAAATTTATGTTGAGTACTCTTAAGAAAAGTGTTTAAAAAGCCCCTCAAACTTGATTATATTTTTTTCTTCTTCTAATGAACCATTTCTGAGCAGGGTATCTATTCTTCCTTTATTCACCCACCACAGAGGCGGGATGAGGGACTTATTTCACCAAATTCTTCCTTGGGGAAAAATTTGGTGCGTGGGTGCAGGACTAATTTCACCAAATTCTTCCTTGGGGAAGAATGTTGTGCTTGGGTACAGGACTAATTTCACCAAATTCTTCCTTGGGGAAAATTTGGTGCTTGGGTGCGGGACTAATTTCACCAAATCTTTCCTTGAGGAAGAATTTGGTGCTTGGGTGCGGGACTAATTTCACCAAATTCTTCCTTGGGGAAGAATTTGGTGTGTGGGTGCGGGACTAATTTCACTAAATTCTTCCTTAGGGAAGAATTTGGTGCTTGGTGAAAACAAAAGTACAATAAGAGGGGGATAGAAAAGCGATACAATAATGTACATTGAGTAATCGTTTTACTAATTTTACATTATTATATATTCTGTGCTGTTATTGAGCGCTACAATGGACTGATTTTGTTTGGTGTTTGACTTAAATTGTACACCTCCAAACTGGTGTCATTAACCTCATCTATTGTTTCTTGTCTTCATTTAGCAGCAACGTCTCAGATAACATAGCTTGTAAAATGTGTGTCGTCTCAAGTTTGGAAGTGATCTCATGGCATATTCTAATCACAGGCGCAGCTTTCGCTTGCCAGGAATGATGTTCTTCATTGATTGTATGGCTTAAAGGGACACAAAGTAGTGTTGAAGATTTTTTTTAAAATAATTTACTTCGGAATTCAAGATGAACATTAAACATTACCATTAGCGTTGTTTCCACTCACCAAAACATGTGTGTGTGTTATGTATCACACGTGCTGCAGGGGGACACTGTCTAACGTTAAATGCTGATCGCGGCTCGATCGACATTTTTGAATCGACGTTTTGTTGTACAAAGAGGGCTGATTTTTCTTAATCCTTATAGGTGTAAGTTCATGCATGTAATACAATTGTAAAAATAAACCAATTCTAGTTTTTATCATAATTGAGGGCGCAGCCTCCAACACATCTCTTAGTGTCCCTTTAAGAGTGTATGTGTGTGGTATGATTATAGGATCACTATAATGCCCTGACATCATCCCCAACTTGAGGTTACAGGAAGTGTAGAACGATGGAAGCTCTTTTCAGATTATATTTCATCCTAATGTTTATTTTCCATTATCCCCTATCCTATACAGGTGTTGTATCCCTGGAACAGATAGCCTCACCTGAGCTTACCATGCAACCAGCCTTTAAGAAAGTCTCTAAAGCTGGTAGAGCTAGGATACGGGAAGCATCGGCCAAGTTAATGGACACACTTGTTATGTACAAGTGGCTTGAGGAACATGATCTTATCACGCATAAACATAGGTGAGTATAGTGTAGTAATTCCAGATATGTTTTGTTGCAATTTGTTGTGATAAATCTCCTCACAACCCCGGTAACATATCCTGTGATTGATGCCATAGGTTTTAGTTACTAGGAATTTCCCTTTTCTACATTCTACATCTGTTAATGTTTTCAACAAACACTAGTAAACATTTAAATAATAAGGGGTCTTAGGCCAAACAAAGAAGGTCTGTCTCAGAAACATTGTGCAAAAAAGCTAAGTGCTATGCTTTTTTTAAATTTTTAAATTTTTTTTTATGAGGTATGAGACTTTTTTGTTGTTGTTGCTATTTTGTTGTTGTTGCTTATCCAAGCTTACGGAGAACTTTTTAAAACTTTTTTTTAAAAATCCAAAACAAAACCAAAAAAAAAATCAAAAAAAAAAAATCAAAAAAAAAAAATCAAAAAAAAAGAAGAAGCTTTTTAGCCCCCCGCGCATAGACCTACGCGCCGTAGCTCATTTCACATACCAATGCGGGTGGGCTTCTGAGACGGACCTTCTTCTTTGTTTGGCCTTATCATGAATGATTGTAAATGATGCAAACGGGAAATTAGAGGTTAAATGAACTGAGTCAGCAAAACATTTTACCATTTCTAGTAGGAAAAACTCAAATATTTTCAGGTGAATGTGGAACACAATGGAGTAAAGAGACAGGGCTATATTTTTGTAAGAATTCTCTACAACTTAACTTATGAGGATGTGCAAACTTAAATCCATTATCAATTCACCTTTACAAATAAAATAGTTTTCTATTGTGTGTTTGTTTTTTAATGAAAATATTCATTTCTTATGAGGGGATGTATAGGTGTAAGGTGTAAGGGTATAGTTCATGTACATTTACTCATTATGTCTTCCATGAACCACAGGTTGATAGAACATGGCTACATAAACCTGGATAAGATAGCTCGTATACGTATGGAGTCTATGGATATCATAGGTCGAACAGTAGGCCTACCCATCCAAGATATGATACGATTGGCAGAGGGCGCACAAGAATTGAGAAAAAGCACAACGCGTCCCAAGATTAACACAAATAAGTGGAAGAGTATGGTTAAACCAGCTACTAAGAGCACACAAAGTATTGGTAGGATTCAGTTTCCTTTTCCCTATCATTAAATCAATCCTACAGGGTGAGTAAAAAAAAAGTGTACCCTAATTGAAAAAATCAAAACAAAAATTTTTTGATCACAAAATCAAGGCAACCAAAACTTTAAATGATTGCGCCATTTCTTTGCTACCATCTGGAAAAAAATCACGCTATTTGATGATACCGTTAAGTAAATATGACTATTTCTGTACAGGAGCTGTTTTTTCACCTAAAACACGGTTTTTAATTTCAAGCTTAACGAGCTTAATAATGTTTACTAGGATTATGATGTAAAGCATTACACATCTTGTTTATTAAAAGAATTAAGTAGACAATACACTTGTTCAAAATTGTCTCCTAATAGATTAAAACAATAGACAGCTTTAAGGCCTATTTATGACACAATTACCACACTTTAATCATTTCATAACAAAGGAATTGATCCTTTCGCTGTCGGTATTGTAATTTGTTATTGGTCGTATCTTATGAAATATAATGGTCAAGATCTGGAAAGCGTGTTCGGACGTTAAATTGGTCACTTTTATTCAAAACAGTGTAAAATAAGTTTCCCTCAACCAATCTAAACCAGATAAAATTCATATTAAAGCTAATTGATTTGTCTTTATACCGTAGTATATTGTTTTGAAAACAAACAAATACTTTTTCTAAAACAAAATCGCTGAAGTTGAGTACACTTTTTTTTGACTCACCCTGTATAACAACAATGTTTGGTGCATTAGAAGAGTGTTAGTATATACAGTTATACTGAGCCCAATTATAGTGGAATTCAAATTAAATGTATTGCTTGTATTCCCCGGGATAGCTATAAATACTGTTGTTCGGCAGGACAAATTTCCTATTTGACATTAGCCCTGCAAAATATATAATTAAATACTTCCAGGTAATCTCTGTGCATTCAATGTTTAGCAGCCAGAAATACATGGAAGGTACCAACAGCAATATTGTACACATTTATAAAGAAGCTCATTCAACAACCTAAAAAGTGTTTGGAAAAGGATTCATCCAAGTTTTGTAATCATCTTGCCGCGTTTAGCGGCGGAGGGGGGAATATGTGGCCCCTCAAATGTTGAAATTTTTTTGAAAAATAGCTAGGCCTATTTGCCCCTATTTGAAGGCATTTGGTGCACCATTTTAACATAGATTTACAATTTTTGGATTTAATATATTTATTGCAAAAAGGCATGTTGTTTGATTGATTATAGTACAAAGCCCCTGGACACTTTCATAGAAATCTTGTACAGTATGTGTCGCTATGGTGGTGTAGATGTCTCATTACGTGGAAACCTAGTCTAGTTTCAGCCCAACTACCTTCATAAATATTTACAATATAAAAACACCAGATGGAAGGTGCTATTTATATCACGTCTGGCCTAACATAGATATATGCTTGTGTGTACCCATGCAGTGGGATATTTTATTTTCACTATCAATTTAACTCAACCATGATGCATATTTTTGAAATTATAAGATGGTATTATGTAACTCTGCATGTCACTACAAGAAAATATTCCTATCATTTCCTAGGTAGTTGATGCCGTAGGTTAACATGTAAGGTTCCCAATGACCTTGTGATATATTTTTACCTTTCTTTTCCTTCATGATAATTCAATACTATGGTATATGACAAGGATTTGTACCATTTCCTTGGATGTACTAACATTTTTAGGAAATAGTAAGTCAAAATGCCTTTGAAATATTTTGCACCCTATCGCTCATGAATACTCTTCTTTATATGTGTACTGCCACAGCAAAAGGGTGCATTTGTCAGTAAAATACGTTTTGAAATATTGATGAAATTAGGCATAGAAAAAAGCCCAGAAAGCAGTATCAAATCTTAACCACAAATGTGTCATTTTGAAGCATTCAAAAGCTCCTTTTGCTGCGACTGTACACATATAATATTTGTAATATTTACATTATTTTTTATTGCAGAGGGTATCCTTGTTACATCTGTCATCGTGGGTCTACTGTTTGCGTGGGTCGGTGGCAACTACCAAGTGGTACAATCCTCTGGTATTAGGAAACCTAAGAAGGCCCCATTCTTGGAATATATCACTGGCAACTTTCTCGACCCTAGTAGATGTAAAGTCATATGGGGATGGGAGGATCCAGTACCCGTTGGAGATACAATGAGTTTCAAAATAAAGGTAAAGCTTAGGCACAACAATATGATCAGTTCCTCTCAAAAGAATTCTGGTTTCAAGAAGGGTCTAGTTATGGTTAGAAAACCTCATTTTAAAGATTTTCAGTATTTGCAAGCTGAAATTCAAAAGGTGCCACTGACGATATATCTCCGTCTATTAGATAAATGAACAATTTTGAACCATTTTTTTTTAAATTTATTAAGAAACAGCATAACAAATCCTGTTTGAATCTTTTTTGGCATACTTAATTTATAATTGTAACAATAAGAACTTTAATAAATGTGACATGTTCTACCGAAACTAGACGGAATTGGGCGGAGCTCCAAACTGAGAAATAGCCCAAAACCTAATTGGGGGTGATTTTGGGGGAATTTGAGTTTCTTGTAAATAAATAATCTTCAGAGTATTATAACATTATTGTGAAAGTTTCAGATTAAAAATAAATAAAAAATCAACAAAACAATGCAATTATTATATATATTTTTTAAAGTACATTGTAAGTACATTGAAAGTACATAAAACTAGTAACTTTAAAGGGCGATATCTCAGTTTGGAGTTTTCATAAAGGCGAACTTGAAAATGATTTAACTCTGCTTTGGGAAGTCCAATCAACAACAAAAAAGTACCATTGTAAAGCTGAAGATCGCTACTTTAATAATCAATTACTAACTCAATTTTGATATCTTGCCCAATTGTGTCTGGTTTCGGTAGAACACGTCACAAAATGTGCACATTAGATATCAAGTTGACTAAACTCTTTATTTTGTGTCCAGTTTTTCCAGAGGAATGGTATCCGTTATCCAATCACAAAAGAAGATCGTCTGGTCATAGAAATCACAGTTGGGCAACAGAAAGTTGCATCATCAGTTGAATTTGGCAGTGCTGATATCAACAAGTACAACGAGGCCTCTGTGGCATTTACAGTGAGGCGTGCTGGGACATATAACATTTCTTTATATATCGGACCCTCTCATATCATTGGAAGTACTTATAGGAAAGTGTTTCAACCAGGTGAGATCAGAAAGATTTATGAGGCAAACATGTTAAATACTGTAAAAACGAGGGATTTAATTTTGTGAATTTCGCAAGAGATGTGGATTCGTGAAATTAAATACCCGCGAAAATGACAATTTTGCATTGAAAGTAACAATAAAATGTCCAGATTCATGAAATTAAATGCACGCTTAAATAGCAGTAATTTTAAATTTGTGAAATAAAATATCTGCGAAATTATGGTATTTACAGTATCATTTTTTGATAAATACTACTCTCGCATCTCGCAAATACAGTTATGACAAGGGTTAACCATTTATTGCTAAATTGAAATCAAAATTTGCAGCTGCGTAGCCATTTATTACATCGTAAAGTAGTGATTTTGTCTATTTTTTAGTATGAAGATTAACTGGTTTTTGAAGCGTTTCAAATTTGGATTTGCAAAACAAAATGTATGTATTGCAAATGACTTAGTAATATAATACGAGCAAGGTAGTTTAGCACAAAGACTAACAACTAATCATAGACATTCAGTGTCCGACATTGCTTAATTTGATTTCACTTAAAAAGACTTTGAAAGATAATAGTCAATAGAGATAGAGTTTTTATAGGCAGGAATATATTATATAGTAAATTCCGTCCATTAGTGACCAATGATAATGTTTGCTTTGCTTCCTCCATTCCGTCCAGTAGTGACCAATGATAATGTTTGCTTTGCTTCCTCCATTCCGTCCAGTAGTGGCCAATGATGACGTTTGCTTTGCTTCCTCCATTCCGTCCAGTAGTGGCCAATGATGACGTTTGCTTTGCTTCCTCCATTCCGTCCAGTAGTGACCAATGATGATGTTTGCTTTGCTTCCTCCATTCCGTCCAGTAGTGGCCAATGATAATGTTTGCTTTGCTTCCTCCATTCCGTCCATTAGTGACCAATGATAATGTTTGCTTTGCTTCCTCCATTCCGTCCAGTAGTGACCAATGATAATGTTTGCTTTGCTTCCTCCATTCCGTCCAGTAGTGGCCAATGATGACGTTTTCTTTGCTTCCTCCATTCCGTCCAGTAGTGGCCAATGATGACGTTTTCTTTGCTTCCTCCATTCCGTCCAGTAGTGGCCAATGATGACGTTTTCTTTTATATTTCAGGTCCAGTCGATCCATCCAAGACTGGTTTCATCCATCATAGTTCAACTGTTGTGGCTACACAGAATCAATTGCATGCATTACTCATTGAGCCTAGGGATCAGTATGGGAATGTATGCGAGGAGAAAAACAGGGCAAATTACAAAGATGATTATTGTATCCAGGTCACAGAGGTAGGTGTATGAAGGTCTTGGGAGGAGCGGACGGGGAGGCTTATTGAGACAAGGGTTCTTATCGCAATGTATGCAAAGGTGATCATGTATTCACAGCCTTCTACTCAGTCTTCAAACATGTGGTTGCACTTATAATCAACTGATTGGGTTTGCTTGAATTTGTACCAAATTCTAAAGGCAATCAGAGTCACGGCATCAAACCTACAGAATATAAAACCATAAACCATGAACATTTTTGACCTTGACATCTGAGGCTTAAACTTACACATTGCTCTCGAATAATGTTACCTGCCAGTCGGACTGGTACTTTTGTATCTTCACCTGCGCGACACGAAGGTTACCTGATATGGGCGTGTGTTATTTCAAGCCTGTATTACGGGCATGCTTTGTATACAGGTATACAAGATAAGATAGGACACAATTTAATCTCCTCTTGCAAATTAAATGAAATAATCTCCCATTGTGATTACTTTTATTTCAGATTGGGACTAGTGAAAGTGACAAACAGAAACAGTTTCACCCCTTCTATGACCTAGCCCCTGTATGTCAGAGTAATTGTCTATCTGTATTCATCAAGATGGAACAGACAGGTTGCTTTAGGGCACAGGCTACTTACAAAGATATACCACTCAGAAATGGAGAATTCAATGTACTGGTACTCACAGGTAAGTTCTATTAACCTTCCTCATCTTGTGATCAGGCGGGCTAATATATGCATAGGAAAATCTAAGATTTTTCATGGCTGGATATTCCCCCTACTTGACTCATTTTTATTCCCAAAAACATGCCCTTGGAGTTAGGGTTAAAATACTAGGTCCACTTTGACTAGTTCACCCAGGGTGAGTTAGCTTACTCCTGTTCATTTGGTGACAGATGAAATAAAGTTAAGATGGAGAAATCTCAAGCTTGAGATATTCCCAAAGTATCTGGCTGGTAAGTATGGACCCAGGGCTTTAAGACAAGGTGTTTCCAAGTGATTGCTGCAAGAAATCAAATACCACTAGAGTTCATTGTACTGGTGCTTACAGATCAATTCTCATCTCACTGATTCAGTGAGTTAGTTCAAAACAGACCAAATAAATTAGTACTGCTTGTCCCGGAACTGACAGTGACAGGATCAGTCGTTCTTGTATAGACGAAATCACTCATGCGGCAGTGTGTAATGGGTATACATTCACAGCTAGGGATGAGGTATCTATGAGAACTCTTTAAAATGCTAGTCTCCTTTATCTTCCTTTAGGTAGTTGGCATAGTTCCAGTCAGTGTTGAAATAGATTGTAGTCTTATTTACAGTTGTATTATAGATCAAATATTAAAATGTGTGGGGGTGTGTGTGTGGGGTGGGGTGGGGGGGGGGGGGGGGGGGGGGGCTTCATCTCACTTTATGCAGGGATCAATGAAATCTTGACCCTACCTCCTCAAGGTCAGGCAAAGATAAGATACAAACTAGATGCCTAATATTTGCCTAATAAAATTTGACATGGTGTGAATCTGTACCTAATTAATTTTTATTTTATAAATGGTGAATCTTGAACGAAGAAGATATTTTGATGGGTGAATTGGTAGTGAATCTTGACCTGGAGTTTCCAAGATGAACAGTGAATCGGAAGACTAATCTTGACCAAAAATATATATTTGGGAAAGTGAATCAGGGTGAATGCTTGAGGGGGGTGTAGGGCCAAGATTCCCATTGATCCCTGCATTACAATACAATGCTCATCATTACATGAGCGAAAAACACTAGCATTGAACTAATTTTAAATCATTATGTATATTATAATTATGTGCTTCAAAAGCATGTGTGTTTAGTCAAATCAATGGCCATATAAAGCAGGGTGGTAAGTTTACAGAAAGATCATTCAAATCCGAGGTGTGTGGACAACATGGAATTGTCATTCAAGTTCGAACATTGACCTTTATAAGGTGATTGTATTTACTCATTTGTTGAATGACAATTACAATACAAGCTGACACCTTCCTCTATATTCTAACCACATCTCTCGCCTAATTATAATAATAATAATAATAATAATAATAAAACCATGCTTATTGAGCGCATAACACAATTAAGTCCCTATGCGCTATAACAAATAAAACAGAAACGCAAATATACAAACTATACATGTAGTAATAGTAACAAAAGACACGACAAAAAGGAAATCATGCATTAACATTAAATAGGTAAGTTTTTAGCGATGATTTGAACTGTTCAAGAGTTTTGGCTGATTTAACATGATATGGTAATTGATTCCAAAGTTCAGTAGAAGCATCTTGAAAAGAACGGCGTCCATATGATGTCGAAGGTGAAGAAACATGAGCAAGAAGATATTTTGAGCGAGAACGGAGATTGCGTGTGGGCTTGTAATGATGTATGAGATCTTGGAGGTACATAGGTGCAAGTCCACGAGAACATTTAAAAGTTAATAGAAGAATCTTGAACATAATGCGTGATTTTATTGGTAACCAGTGTAAGTCACGAAGGACAGGAGAAATGTGACAGCGAATCTTCGAAAGAGTAACAAGTATATTCTTTCTTTGTTTCCCATTGTATATTTTACCATACAGATGTTGACTCTACAAAAGTGCAAAAGAATGTTAAAAAGAAAAACGTGGACAGTTTTGAGGCGACCTTGCTTTCTACTAATCATGAAAGGTTAAGACGTCCCAAGAAGGTCTACTGTTATGTGTCACCTAAACAACTCACAATTAAAGAATTCTACCTCAAGGTTATCCCAAAAAGATTACATACATTTAGAGTGTGCCCTGCAACTAAGGTGAGCCATGTAAAGTCATGTGTCTGGTGGTTAAAGGTGAATGTTCTGATCACTTTTTTTGGCTATGATTTTTTTTTTCACATCAAGATATTGTGATTTCAAAAGAATCCTTATATTTTTCTCTTTTTGTCTGTAAAATCTTAGGGGCCAGAAATGTTCCATTTAGAAATTATAGGCTAAAATGTGGTGAATAACTGCCAAAGGTGTTTAACCACCTGCCAGTTTGTGTACTACTCAATGGGCAAATTTTGTATGCCCTTGTGCTTCTAAAATAAGAACCGTTGGAGTTATGCAATTCAAACTTTGGAATGTGACAATTATAAGGATGACCTTCCATGTAAAATAGAAAACATCAAGTTGAAAATCGGGCCAGCAATCAGAACATCTACCCTTAAAAACAACAATATATTTTACTAAATATTGTGGCCATTGTTTTTATTTTAGTAGGGTGTACGCTGCGCGCCGCCATCTTGCCCGTCGTTTCTGCACAAGTGCCACACACAGCACACGCATACACTGTTTACACAGTCCGACAAAGTACAAGTTTTAAAATTGCCGTTTTGGGCAGAAAAAGTCACAAATAATCATGATACTTCGGAATATATTGCAAAAGATATATGTTGTACTAACAATCGATGAAATAAAATCATATTTTAATATAAAAGTGGTTATTTGGGGGTCTAATCTTGGCCGGTATTTCCGGGTTCGCGTCGAGAATTTCACTCGCGGAAAAGACCATTTTTGAAAAATGATCCCGATTTAATAGGGTAAAACACGGTTTTTCAAAATGACCGTGCATTTGATCTGAGCAAAGTCAGATGTTGACGTAATTTTTATCAAATAGAGGAGGGTTCAAGCTTTTATTTGATACCTGTGACTGGGTTCAAAGTTAACGAGAAGTATTTTTAAGATTTTTTTACAATATTTACCGGTTATATTTACCATGATCCTGTTGGTGATTTTGGAATTCTCACCCGTCATTTTAACCAGTATTGACAGTTCATCATGATCTGATAACGTTTTTGAAAGGTTCCCCTTCAGATCAAATGCACGCCTCGTTTAAGCCCAAACCCTAAAATAAGCCGCGAGCTACGAGCCATCTGCTAATACTTCGAATGATTGGGCGCACCATATGCACTGTAAACAGGGAATGTGTCGAACGACGTATCGATTTAACGCCCAACCGCTAAAATACCTATACCGCCACACTGCACGCACTGCCCTTCCCCGTCTGGTACGGCGGTGTTTGGGCGCGATTACATGATGTAGGTTACGTCCGTCAGTTGTCCATCAATACTGCACTGTCGCGCTCGACCATCGCGTTCATGAATATTACATTAGCACCCCTCGAGGGCGCTACCGTGAAAGGCTATCTGTGACGTTTGTGCAACGTGTTTCTGAAAATTAGCGATTGTTTTTTTCTCGATGTCTTTTTCATTCCGATCGAAATACTATTTAAACTGTGCCTCAATGTTGTTAATTATCTGTTTACAATTCATAACCAATATTCTGCTAACTTTTATCACTTCAGAATGTTAATTACTGGTGATTTTTTACTCCATTGTCCGTTTCGCGTCCCAATATTCCCACGTGTAAAATGCGTTGCAAGGCTGCATAATTTTGAACCCGTATGTAAAAATGGTAGTTTCGGTTTTCTTTTCAGGCCTCATTCCTTGCTTATTATTCAGTATAATTGAACTATGATCACATCATTTTAATATTTTATCATACCCCTTCACAAACGTATTCCTAACCAGGAAACGGTCCGGGGAACGGGCGCGGGCGACATGACGATGACCGCTATAGGCTGGGGGTTGCTCTGGCCAGGGGGAGGTGGTCAGGCCAAATTGAGGCTGGGGCATCACAGCAGTCTCAAATCTTTCATTTGAAGCATAGTGGAGTATTTTAGACCTGTTTTATTCTCCTTTGGCATTTCTTATGGCCTACCAAGCTTCTTTAAATCTTAGATTAGGCCTATATATTTACATTTTTGTTTTATGAGGGCCCCATGTTTGGTACAATTGGCTGCCACGGGAGGGGTCAGAGGCAGGCAGTCCCCTGGCTATGGACCCACCCCCACCTAACTAACTGACAATGAAGTATGTGTTGAACTAGGGGCGGAGGTAACTTTTCCATCAATCAGGGTTTATTTTAAGCTACGCCCCACGGTCAGTAAAATTGAGAGGGAGTCATGGGCCATACACCGTACACTGAATTTTCTATCCATTTGAACTTGTATTGTACCAAGTTCTAGGAATCCAAAAATAACAAATACAGCATAACAAATACAACAATATACACAAAAACATTGTTTCTTTCTTTTATTGCATTTTTATTAATAAATAAATCGTGGTTATATATAATACAAAGTGATAAAAACATACAGAATCACATAAAATTAAAAGATGTGTCTAACTCTGAAGCATTGATCAGCATGCATGGATAGTTAGTAATCAACCGGTTCATCAATTATGCAATTATGCAAATTAGCCTATGTTTCTTATACAAATTTGGCATCCAACTTTACCATATTTTTAATAACCACCTCAATACAGGTCAAGTTTGGAAAGAATTGTTGTGGTACTGCATAATATGGATAAAATATGGATAAATAACGCCATTTCATAGGATTAATCCAATTAAATATGCAAATTTTACGCTAATTATGCTAATTAGTGCTAGAATATGTCACTATTTCAATGATAATGTTCTAAGTTATACATGTGCCAAATCTAGATGAAAATAACCTCTCCAGTCTTACACAGCATCTCTTACATTATTGCTATAATAATTAGTACTTTTTTTTGATTCCCCATTAAATATGCTAATTAGGCGCTAATTATGCTAATTACCGCTAAAATATTTTACTATTTCAATGATAATATCCTTAGTCATATATATGCCAAATATGAAGGCATATAACCTCCCCTATCTTATACAGCAGCTCTTACATTATTGCTGTTATATTAGTACATTTACTGTGATTCCCCATAGACTTTATACAGGGCAAAATGCCACTGGGATCACTCTTGCAATGCATTATGGGTAATCCCATATTTTTGGCAAATCGTCGAATTCCATACGGCTACATCTCAAGAACGAATAGTCCATTTCATCTCTTCTTTTTTATAAAATGTAGAGGAGACATGGGTTCTTCCACCTGCTAATTAAAAATAATGTTATTGGTGTGAGAAATATTCATTAATAATGCTCAAATATACCCATTTTGGAGGTTTTGGACCAAAAGACGATAATTGACGTTTTTTCACATCTTAAAACGGACCTATCTCCGCAACCGATTAACGGTTTGAACTAATTTTGGGCTTAAAATGCTCGTATTGATGAGCACTTTAAGATAAAATAATAAAAATATGTAAATTAAAAGATTTTAAAAATTCATTGGACACCCTAATTTTAGATTCTTTATTTAATCATTTCACCATTAAATTAATTTTAAAAATAGTAACTATTATATTGGCCTATATGCATGATTCTAGCAGAATTTATGACAAGCGAAACTCGATTAAAAACACGTGAGGATCAAGCAAATGATACAAGCCGAGTAAGTTAGATTAATAAATAATATATAGACTCGGTCAAACTGGCGTGAATTAAATTAACAAAGACCTTAAAAATACATGGTTTCGAACCCAAGATTTGATAGAATGGAATTTGATATAAACAGGATGTAACAAAGACAGCAAACTGATTGTGAATGATTTGAACAAAACTGGGTGTGTTACATTGAAAGAGCATAAGACCAGTGAATTTGTCAGAAGCTAGATTGGGGACCAAACTTCTCTATATAAAACTGCAATACTTCGGACATATTGCTAGACGAGAGGATGACCATCTAGAAAAGGTTTTAATTCAAGGAGCTATCAAAGGAATGCGTCAATGTGGCAGACCAATGCTCCGTTGGACTGACAGCATTAAAGAAGCAACTGGTCTATCTCTTATCTCTGCACATTGCTTGTCACAAAATAGACAATGGTTCATAAAGAATCAGCCACGATCCCATAGAACAACAATGACGACGTCTGTGTTACAATGTAAGCGGTAGCCATGTAATATATGGGGAAATTGAGATATTAGTCCAATTCTTTCACGAAAAATCTACCAAAAACCATTTATTTTTACTCTCTGACAATGGAACTTGTTATGCCTCCTATAAGCAGACAATTGTATTCAAATCATTCAATACATTTGCTGGATGTCGGAACAGTTAATAATCCACTATAGTTCAAGAAGAAAAAATAGTCTATTAAAAATGTTATCTGTAGTTACATCTTGACATCTTGGTCCAAAATAATTACATTATGGTAATATCTAAAGGTTATCAACTTTTTTACTTCTCACAGTTTCACTTCAGTAGTAGTGATCAAGACATTCCAGAGTTTAGCATAGAAGATGCAAGTCAACCATCTATACAACTCGCCTCAAAACACAGGGACATATTAGCTGCTACTTACACCAAGTTTTTGCTTTCAAATATTGGTATGTGATCTGATATATTTAAAAATGCACTTTTGTAGCTAATAGAATAATTGGATGTTCTATGTACATTTTCAGGCTTGGAAATAGCACCCGCCTGCCTGCCCATAGCGGTTAACTTTTGCGTTGGTTAACTTTTTCATTTGATTTTAACCCTGTTTATAGCACATTTGCAATGTTCAGATACTAGTCGATAGGTTTAATTAAAAAAATCGCACCATTCAATAAATTTACTTCTCTTGGGACGATCATGCTTTTCATTAGGTACTATTTTTCAGAAACATACACGAAACGCGGAAGGATTTAGTGTTGTGCTACCTTACGTGACTTTTGACCACCTATATACAGCCCAGGATACACCATATGTTATTGCGAAAAGCGCCACCTGTATACTTATGGGCATCGCATGAATGGAAACTTGCGCCCTATTTCATAAGAGTTAAGATTCTTCTCAAGTTGACATAAAAAAGAGTGATTTTTGAACTCTTCTTCCTTGTTCAGAAGAATATTAAAGAATTCTTACTAAATTGAGCTTTAGTTCAAGTTAAAACTTGAGCCTTAAGGTTGACATGGGTCTTATTTCATGAAGATTGAATTGTGAATTTTTAAACAATCTTCTTAACTTAAGAAGAATCATTGTTAAGAATCTTAGCATTTATGCAGTAGGATCCGGGTCATATTTTGACAAATATGTGTATTTCTGTTTAACAACAGGTGGTTCAGAAACCTTCAACGATAAACAGCGATGTTTTAATCAGGAAATATTGAAATTACATCATCACCATAAAAGATCCTCTACAACTCAGATCACCATAGACAGGAGAAATTTTCTCGAAAGTGTGGGTATAATTTGTATTATGTTATAATTTGTCACACCGTATCAGTGGCGTGTCGGTTGAGATTGGCCCCGTCGGCTATCGAGGTCGATCTCAGCTCCCCCACTCTTAAGTTTCTGAATCAACGGCACCTCCCCCATTGTATGTTGATCAACGACACCCCCACCCCCCCCCCCCCCCCCCCCACCCCCACACTTGCACTCTCAAATGTTTGACTCGGCAGCAATTCGGAAAAGTTGACAGCCAGGAAGTCCTTGTCGGTTCACTTTTATTTCCCCCAATCCCCCAATATGAAAAACCTACCTACACCACTGAACTGTATTAACAAAAAAATTGAATCTACTGATTGGATTTTTAGCAAAATGTTTGTTTAAACTGTAATGACTCATCTGAGTTCAAATTCAAATACACATTGTTAAAAATGGATTTGTTTCACAAGCCTAATTATTTATATGCCCAATCACATTTTGATAAATTTGATTGAAAATGCACTGGGCAGTGAGCCCTTTTAGATGTCAATGCCTTTTTATGATGTTCATGTCTGAAAGGAAATGAAACCCAATAGCCAACAGATTCCAACTGATTTGTTGAGTTGTTGAAACGGATATACAGCATGATCTAAGAACTAACGTATTGATGCCCTTACTATACTGTAAATAAAACAATAGTATCTAACAATGATATTCTTCTCACATGAGATGCTAAGATTCCATGTGTTTTTATTTTGCCTGTAGTCCATGAAGAATACCAAGAATTTGTCAACCTCAGAATGGTGTAAAAAGTTTGAAATCACTTTTACAGGAGAAGAAGGTAAGACAGAGTCAAATCCTGTGGGTGGGAGGGGGAACTAAAGTATCAAATGTGTTAAACTGGTATCACCTTGGAACCATGGGCCACTCAATGATGGAAAAAATGCACAAACATGGGTCTTTAGGTGAGGGTATGCTAAATAGCATAAAAGGTATGGTATCTGGTATGACTATGTTGTAAAATTTGGAAAAAGTCAGGATGTTTGTTTGATTCTTTGGTGATTCTTAATTTCCAAAGTTTCCTGAAATAACTGTCTTATGGGCAACATTGGTTGAATTTTCAAAATAATAGCGTCGTTAAGTGATAGTAAGGCAGAGAGCCTTAATAGTCTTTCATATGCATACCTAAAATAAATAGGAGTGTCCGTATCCCTCTCCTGGGAAGTAAATATCTCTTACCCTTTTCCTTAAAATTATGAAACAAATTCTAAGATTTGTATTGTAACACAATTGAATGGCTCTTAAGTTTGTATTCTATATAGATTTATGAATGCATTATTTATCCTAAATATTGGTATCTTTTTTAAACCTAAATATTGGTATCTTTAAATAAGGAGTAACAGTGTGTTCATCAAAACCAGTGATTGAGGTGAATGTTTGGAAAATAACTCGCCAAATAAATTTTCATCATGACTTGATCAGTCAGATTTCATCAAACTTGTGATCTACTACTGGAACCGCATAAACTAGTGTTTCCAGAAGTACGGGAACAAGTGTTGCCAGATTATTTTGTCAGTAGTGTCATGAAATCATGATGAAATGTTAGTTAGTGTGTAATTTTCCAATTATTCACCTCAACACAATGTTACTCCTTACTTACTTACCGTAACAAACCCGATGAAATTTGAATGTTATTATTTATTTTTAGGTCAAGATTGGGGAGGTCTGATGCGAGAGTGGATAGAGTTGGTTTGTGTAGCTCTATTTGCACCTGAGAATCAGATGTTTAAGAGATTTCATGAAAGCAACCAGGGCCTTGTGAGTATTATCTTAGATTTTGTTCAAGTTATGTTTTAGAGTTTTTGTTTATAGTTGAGATGTGGCCAGTTTATAACAGCGTTATTGTTAATGAATAGATTTGATTTCATATAAAAGACTTAACCTTGTTATTTTAATTTTGGTATTGTCATGCTATGTTATAATTTAGTTTTACCGTGAGTGAATTGTTCCACATTTGTACAATTTTAGCCATGTTGTAGCATTCTTAGTTTGATATAGCCATGGATATTGGAACAAGTGGATAATCATCTCTATTGTAATGCCGTAAACAGCTGATACTTTGTATGCTGCGCTTGCACCTGTATTACTGGTACCCATGAAATGCACAGATGATCAATGTGGGAATTAGTAGTCTCTTTTAGGGGCTGTTATGATACTACGTCAGTTTTATGATGGTTCCTGTTGAGGAAGCTTGAACTGAGGCAGGTATAGCTTCAAGGAATTGTACTGGCTCCACCTATCCATATGTTCTAATATCTATAGCTATCTAAAAGTATTGTGTATTGGTTGATTTGCTTTCTATATTATAATTTGGCTGTTTCCGAGTAAACCCTAACTGATTTTGTTTATGTTTTACTATTTGGTATTTGCACACGTAACCCCTTACTACAGGTTCATCCAAATAGCAGTTATGTAGGTGTTGTGAAACCATCTAAACCAAGGTGGTATGAATACCCATTCAAGGTGATAATACAAACAGTTTACCTACATGCTCTCTCTAGATACAGACTAACTCTATAACTCAAAGATTTGGAGTGGGTTTACTTTATTTTCATACAACTTAACCCAACTAATTATAGCCTTAGCAACAAGGGATTCTGGCAGCACTTGACTATCGATTCTTACTTTTCCTGGTTTGCTTTCAAATTAACCAATTTCAATTATTGATAATAATAACAACAAAGATATACACATTATAAGTATCTATAACCACCAGCCATTGAAGGCCTTGTTACTCACTCATTCTGCACATATGCATACACTTGTGACTTCCTAGTATGTAATTTGTTTTGAGGATATTAGTGGGATCATCCTGCTCAAAATAGTGTTGTTAAAATACAGAGGTGACTTTGCCCTATACTTCACTGCTATATGCTTGCTGCAACCCTATAACTAACATATCGTCTACTAACATACAATTATTGCCATCCCTGATCAGGGGTAGAATTTCGTAACCAATCGCGCAAATCCGTTAAGATTCTCGCGGAGGGATTTTGTGAGAATCTATGGATTCTCGCCAATTTTGAGAATCCATGGATTATTTGACAAATTAATGAAAATAATATCAAGAATAAGGCTATAAGCTTGCACAACTTCCAAATTCGGCATGTTTGTTGACTAAGGGTCAAATACCAGTCATCTAAGGTCCTGTTTTGGACTTTTTTTTGCGCGAATCCACCTGGATTCATGCGATAGTGATTTTACGCGAATCTTAACGCGAATCTGCAAATCGATTCGCGCCGAAATTCTACCCCTGCCTCATTGTGAGTTAACACTTTTTTGCTAACATACTGCGGAAATAGTGTACTTTAATGCTATGCATTAAGTCTTTAATATAATAACGTGCACCATACAATTACAATGAGGTTCTATTTTCTACCGTGTAATTGATGCATTTGTGGGACCTAAAGTACACTTTATCCCATATTGCAATCTATCTGGCTTATAGGCCTAACATGAATGATACCTGTTAATTATATAAATAGTAAATTATTTTACACAGGGGATAGGGTTAGATTACCTGACATGTAAAGTTATTAAGGTTGTTATCTTTAAGATTTTTGTAAATGCATACCCGATGAACATAATTAATAACTTTACATGTGATTTGTGATAGGGATGCACTGCTTGGTCCCTTTTATTTTCAAATCTTTGCACTATATTTGACAACCAATAGTCCATTTCACATCCTTTGTACAGTTTACATCATTGTATCACTGAAATAATCGTAGTACTAATTTGTGAAGGCTTGGCTTTCATGCAGCACGCACACATATCAGTATAGAATTATAGGCATAGTTGCATAAGTAAGATGATGCTGCTGTCAAGATGGGGCAAAATGGACTGTAAAAGTTGTTAATGTGCAATTTCTTTCAATCATAGATTTTTTAATCTGAGGTGAAGGTGAATACAGTCTCAAAATGTCCTTACTTATAGCAACCAACAAAGCGCTAATCAATATCTAATCCAAGTATAGTTTTTATACCTTGGGTTTGCATCAGTTCTTGCAGTGTGTGTGCAATCGAATATGAGCACAAAAACATTGTGTAATTTGTATACTCTTTTTCCAGTCAAGTCAGGCCAAGTCAAGTGATAGACCCCATACACACTACAAAATCGCTTCATTCAATAAAGATTAGTTTGATCTTCATTAGTTAATGAAGAGATCGTACACATAACACTAACCATGAACTAACGAAAATCGAGGTACACATTAATAAATATAAGGTCATGTTTTTTATACTGGGTACAATTTGTGTTACATGTCCCTTTTTCCATAAATTAGGTTCCTTTTTCAGTTAATGCATTATATCTGAAAAAGTTTACATTTTAAGTTGGTAAAAGTATACATATTCTGAAAGCATATACTGTAACGGATGCAAATAGCATACAACCAAGTTGATTATACAGGGTGGCCCGAAATTGTACAGGGTGTAACAAGCAAAATCTTCTAAAAAAGAAGGGTTTCAATAATTACTTCCACTATGCATATGAAGTGATGAGAGAAAAGTTCAGTACAGATTTAAAGTAGTTTAATAAAATACCCATCCAGACATATGCAAATTAAATTTCATTATGAATCTGAAATTCTACATACAGGGTGTCTAAAAATGTGTTTATTTAGTTCTGGAAAAATGCTTCTATTACTACATACATACAAAGACTAGTATTTTAACAAAATTTTCAAATACAAATGCATCAATTACATGTACACAAAGATTGATTGATTTTAATTTTAAACATATAGGGTGTTTAAAACATTAATTTAGGTATACGTGATTATCCACAAATCATTAAATTGAATGAATTTAAATTTGCATCAGAAACATGATTTTACATTCCAATTTGAAGTGGCAAATGCTTAAAGTGGTATGAGTTTCAAATAATGTTCAATAAAAAGGGGCCCTTTAACTACAGGGTGACTCAAATTTTCCCAATAGCACATGTTTAGTGGCATACAATCAATTGCATTCATCCTTCTTGCACCTTCATGATGTGCAAAGCACATTCAAATGAACAAATTAGGTTAGTTTCCATAATGTTTGAACCCAGTATTCAAATTTCAAGAGTCTGATTTAAGATTGAATTATAAAATGTTATCGTTTTAAGTTGTATTCAACATATAGGGTGATCCAATGTTGATTGGCAAACTAGTAGTCACTAGTATCGTATCAACTTACTTTTCAGTTGCATTCCTAAGAATTTAATAATTCTCCTGAGTTTACAAGCTTGATGAAAACCAGCAGTTTTTTACTTATTTGGTAACACAGTTAAAAACAAGTAATAACACCACACAGACGCATTTAACAAAATGTGCTAATTAACATCCAGACAATACAGAATACATGAGGTTAATTACATATCTTCTTTTAATTTTTAATTCAATAGTTAAATTTATTTATTCAAAAGGGTACCTCAACCTTTCTATACTTTTAAAATGGACAGTTTGGTGCAGGCAAATGTTTGTATACATTTGCAGACTGCGACCAACTTAGGTTTCTTAACAATATTTTGAGCTTCTTAATGCTAATTAATGATTCCTTAAGAGAGCACCACACCAAATCAATGCGCAATTCGTGTAATCCTGCAGTAGTTCCGGAAAAGCACGAAGACTAGATTTGTTAATGTGTGGTTTTCGGGCAATTTGTTTCTCCGGGGATGGTATGTTTGTATTTAAATGAACAAGTGGGACCTATCCGTTGGACCTACAATGATAAAATACGATATCTTTTAATTTATCGACCTAAATAGTGCCCAGAGCGTAAGCACCTGCCTAAATAGTGAACAGGCATGCCAGAAAACGTAAAAAAGTGAGGGCGCTGTGTGCAGGTCCGTAGCGGAAAATTTAGCTTAATAACCGCTCATGAAACAAGGCTTAGATTAAAGTTGAGATGTTACTGAAAATGGTCATAGGTGACAAGTATGCAATAAATGTAACCGGAGGGTAGAAAAGGTGTCTTGAAATATGGCACTTTTACACGTATTTCAATGAGAAAGATATTTGGTGTGGTGCGCCCTTAATTAACTAATTATATTTTTAATTCAAATATGCTTCAATAATGTTATGTTTTCAATATAGAATTGTACCAAGAGTGAAACAAGTGCATTTTATGTTTGCCCAATATATATTGCACCATACTTGTTCAACTATGCACTCCTCCTCCTCCGCATACTCCTCCTCCACATACTCTTCCACCCCTGACTAATGAGGTTTGACGAACTATTGTAATTAACAGAACCATGGTAGTTTATATTTTTCTTTTTAAAATAAAGGCCAAATACTTTCTCATCAAAATAAGACCAAATTTGAGTATGTGTGATAAAGAATAGCCAAAATATATGCATGCAAAGTAATAATATGTAGTGCAAATGTAACAGATCCACCTTTTTTGGGTACCCAGTATAAAAAACATGACCATAAACGAAGATCGAATTAAGGTTGGTTGCCAAGTGATACAGGAAATAAGGTTTATCACGAATCAGTAAAAACTATTGATTATCCTTTTCTGTTGCATTGTGGGATTGAAAAGGGACAAAATTTGCCCTCTTTTCTATCCCACAATGCAACAGAAAAAGGATAATCAATGGCTTTTTACTGATTCGCGATAAACCTTATGGACCCCTTGTATGTCATTCGTTCCGCATGACTCCCTTCATTTGATGAAGTGACTGTACACATTACACATTTGCTTCATCGAATTAACATTTATCTTCGTTGAAAAAACCTCCCGAGATTCATCGAATGAAGCTGATTTAATATTCGTTCAATGAAGGGCGGAGTGTACACACTATGCACCTTCATTAGTTAATCTTCATAAGCGCTTCATCGAACTAAGGATTTTTGCTAGTGTGAACGGGGTCATATGCTGCATCATCATGCAAATGCCTGTATTCCATCTACACTGAGCCAAAAAAGAAACTTATAAAAAAAAAGAAACTTATAAAATTTTAACAGATCACCAAATAAAATTCTGTGCATGAAAATGTACCAAATTTGGATACAATATTACTGCAATGTATTGCTTCAAAGGCAGTCAATAACCAATTGTTTGCTTCAATGACACAGGAGAAATGTGCACTGACCTTATGGTGGTGATCTGTTAAAATTTTATAAGTTTCTTTTTTGGCTCAGTGTATATTCATGCAGGTGTATATAATATTAAGTTGGAAATATTATGCTGTGATTGGATGAATGAGCATTGACCTCACACCCCAACCTGAGTGGAAACACAGTATAGGATTTGTGACATACATTGGCAATTGCCAACAAGTGGAGTACATTTTGTGCACAGATTTGAACAATTCCTACTGATTTGTTAAAGATCAGACTTATGAAGCGAATATCAGACCCATGATACTCTGTGCTAAATTGCCATGCTTTTCTCTAATGCACTAACCATACTTTAAGTTTCTCATTCTTATTATAAAACACTAAAATCTTAAAACCGGTTTCATTATTTATAGAACATTTATGTTTGTAAATTAATCCTTTAATTTATGTTTCTCTTGAAACATTTTTACTTAATCTTTTAATTAAAACATTTGATATATATTAAGACAAGATATTCCACTTTTTAGTGTGAAGACCTGTCATCCTAATAAGTCCTAGTAATTTTGATTATGAGATTCACTGCACATGTTTAACCTTCCGAAATGATGTACTTTTAAATGTACAAGTGTTTTTAGTGAGGTATTATTTTCACATATTTGCTGTATGAATATTGTATAACAAAAATAACAACTCAGGAAATATATCATCAAGTTCAGTTTCTTTAGGAAGAATTAGGCAAGTGCAGAGTGTCACGATTACTTCAATTGGTAAAATATCTATTGTGGCAAAAAAAATCCACATAAATGATACACTTCACCAAAATGTGTTCATTTGGCTTGGTTCCAGTTTAACAACCCTACTTATGAATTAATGACTATCAATGTTATTATTTTGTAGAATTTGTAAATAGTCTATATCTAATTTGTGTTATCCATATCATCACCACCAGGTTCATCCGAATCCTAACAGACCACCTCATCTCAATAAACTGAAATATTTTGAGTTTGCTGGTAAGATAGTCGGCAAGTGCCTTTATGAGACAGCCTGCGGTAGCCATTCCAGACAGCTTGTGAAAGCAAGATTCTCACGCTCATTTCTCGCACAACTCATTGGACTCAGGATTAACTATAAGGTAAATAAAAGTAATTGAGTTTAAAATGGTTCATTGCGGACCTGGCTGACAAAAATTACAAGAATGTTATTGATTGCCGGGATTGATTGATAGGAAATAGAATGTGCCACATGCGGCTGATATATTTTGCCGTCATTTCTATTGATTGTTGATGATTCATTGATTCTAATCTGTAGTGCTTCACGAACAAGTCGCATACCAAGATTAGAAACCTGTGCAATGCTTTTAGTTTGGTTCCAGAGTGGTTCATGACCTTCTTCACACGCATGTTCAGCCAGTGCCGAGCGATCTTTCTTGTCTTGTAATGTAGCTCTTTTGTGTTCAGATAATGTGACCTTTAAAGGCGTTTTGGTTCGACCAATATATTGTTCACCACAACTACATGGTATGCTATACACGCAAGGTGAATGACCCTTGGTTTGCTGATAATATCTCTGAGTTTGGTCGATTTGGTGAAGTAAATTTAAGAATTGGCAAATTTTGTTTGAGACACCTTTGACAAATGGCATGAATGTGATACCTTTGTAGTCATCTTCCACTATCTTTTTTTGTTGGAATAAAATTGACACAGAACTTCTGCAATGGGACATTGGGTGAGAACAATCTTGTCAGTTTGTCTTGACGTAAGCGTTAATTTGTTGAATGATTTGATGAAATAATAAATTGCCTGCTATGCAGTTATGAATAAATAGATTTCAGGAATTGGGTAGGTAATTATTGTACCCAGGACCCAGATTGTTTTGGTGGGACTCAAATTCATAGGACCCACTCCCATCTCTACTTTAAAATCTTGAATTAAATGGGTCCTTACCGAAATTGAAAGAATAATAATCATAAAATCAACCCACAAACCACACTCTTTATTTTGGGAGACCATAATTCATTTCTAATATTCTTCATCTGTTCTTTCTGTTCATATATTCAGTCAAGCATGTTTAGTAACAAGTTTTCCATAGCCAATTATGTGTTTTCTGTTCTTTTTAAAACAGTACTTTGAAACGGACGACCCTGACTTTTACACAACCAAGATTCGATACATTGTAGAGAATGATGTTGATGATATGGAACTGACATTTTCAGAGGAGGTATTCACCAACAATGGGAAACTTGATCAGGTAAGGATAACATAACACTGTCACATGAAAACAAGCAAACCTGAATTATGATTTAAAGTGTTGTGAGTTTTTCTTATATCTTCCAAGTCTGGAAAAATGCACATTTCTTAGCCAGATAGCAACAATTTCCCATCATAGAGAAAACAACCCTCTCCATATGGTGTAAAGAAGAGATTTCTTGGGATGATAAACTCCCAAACACTCCTAAATGTTGGTCATATTGCCAGATGCCTGCTTAGTAAATATCATTATACAGGGCCAAATAGAGCGTGCACATTGCCAGATGCAAAGGAGCCTGCTTAGTAAATGTCATTATACAGGGCCAAATAGAGCGTGCACATTGCCAGATGCAAAGGAGCCTGCTTAGTAAATATCATCATACAGGGCCAAATAGAGGGTGCAAATTGCCAGATGCCAATGAGCTTGATTAGTTAATGTCATTATATAGGGCAAAAAAGAGGGTGCACATTGCCAGATGCCAAGGAGCCTGCTTAGTAAATGTCATTATACAGGGCCAAATAGAGGGTGCACATTGCCAGATGCCAAGGAGCCTGCTTAGTAAATGTCATTATACAGGGCCAAATAGAGGGTGCACATTGCCAGATGCCAAGGAGCCTGCTTAGTAAATGTCATTATACAGGGCCAAATAGAGGGTGCACATTGCCAGATGCCAAGGAGCCTGCTTAGTAAATGTCATTATTTATACAGGGCAAAATAGAGGGTGCACAAAGATCAGGCCAACCAAAGTCAAGGTGACATGACATGCTTCAGTCTACATGCTTCTAAAGTCAAGGTGGTTTGATAGAATAAAATCCTTGGTTGGGCAAACTTCTTCAATCATATACCTACTGGCTGGAGACTAAAGGAATAGCGTGTCATAACTGAAGTTACAAGCTATCAGCTGTGATGGAAGCGTACCAACCAGCCCTCCATATATAGACATGTTATTTATTTTCTAAACTAAATTTCCCTCCAAATACTAACCATCTGTGCAAGGTACCCCATGAATTGTCACTTTTGTTTAGGCCAGATAGCTCAGCTAGAGAATCAAGACAAAATATAGTGTGACTGTCATTCTTTAATGTTCATTTATTCTGTAATTGAAATTCATTATATCCAACATTTGAGGTGTCAACAATTATCCTCTTACATATACAATAGCTATATCCATGAGGAAAATATGTCGTCACTTGCTCCTTAAATCACAATTTTAGACCGAAAGGTAGCTACCCGGGTAAAATCAAATCAAAAATTCATATTATTGTCTGTGAACCTACTTGTGCTTGCGCAGTATCTCGTCTTGTCAAAAAACCTAGTACATGTGACCTGATTTCTGTAATTTGAAATGGTCTATGTACGTATCATTCTTATTCAGGTTGTTGAGTTGATGCCTGGTGGTGCCAGTATCGCTGTGACCAATGAAAACAAGATACAATACTTAGATCTATTAGCACAGCATAGATTGGCAAATAGTGTTGGGGAAGAGATAGAAGCATTCCTGAAGGGTAAGTTGCTATATAAATATGAGCAATGAGAGTCATATCATTGAACCATCAAAATATGTTGATCTTTTTGCAGTATGTATGGATACATTTTCTTGAGGTATATTGTCAATGTCATGTCAATCAGACACAGGATATATTGTGAGACCAGTGCTCTATCTACTGAGCATTTTGTTTGTGTACCCAGGATAATCCCCCATACCCTTTCCTTTACTTCGTATCAGGTCAGTGACAGGTATAATGTCCTTCTTTCCACTTATAATTGATTGGGTGTGTGGTGGTGAGACAATAACCCTAACTCTAGTAAACCACACGGCAACAGATTTGTTTTCTGACCCCAAAATTCACCAGAAAGGTCACCCGACTTCCCCGGGATTTAAACCACAGACCTCCAGCACCAGGGCCCAGATCCTAGCTACTACACCGCGGCTGTCAGTCACACTCGGCTAAGTATACTCGCCTTGTTATATAGCCTGGGTCCGTTTTGTAGCCCAACACCTGCACGCCGGGTTATACAAAAAAAATCCATCTAGTTGCCGTGTGGTGTAGTAGAGTTAGGGTTAAATGACTAGCTTGTGTTTGCAAATTGCATCCATGATAATTCATCCAAATTAGATATATTTCAATCATGTTTGAATTTTTGTTAAAGAAATCAAACTCTAAGCAACAACAAAGAATGTTGTTACTGCCTGTGCTTGAAGGGGACTATTGGTTTCCACGCAGCTATTATTTTTACAATATACAAAACAGTTTTTTCAGAAATCTCTCCCAACTTCCAAGTTCTATCTCAAGGATTACTGTACCAATACTAGGTATGTTTATACTTATTTCAATGCATTTCTCATGGTGATTCCAAATATGGTAATGAGATTCAATAATTTTGACATTTTTGAAACATTTTGTGAAATTTTGGAATGTCGACTGCAGACGCCTGCCGCATGGAAAGTGTTAAGTCAAATTCTTTCTGAATGGTTTTGTACTAGACCAGACCATGACATTGTCTATACTTTATCCTACTTATTTTATGAATGTGATATCAATGCGTATGTCATAACAGATGCATTTCAATGACAGACACCACAGATGTGTGCCATTACAAGAATTGATCTTTGATCGTGTTAGTTCAAATGCCAGCGCATTGCACTATAGTCTCATTCATAATTGAACGAACAATTGTGGAATATCATAGTGTGTAAACAAGTCAAAGGAGCTTCTGCTACATATGCTGCCTAATGCGAAAACACACACGCTCCGTAGCTGCGTCAAAGCGCTTGAGCTCAAAAATATGCGCAAGCACATGCGCTTCGGCTAGCACAGTGGTTCCCAACCTTTTTCTGGTGGTGACCCCATTCCAGAAACCAGCATCAGAGCGCGACCCCTTACAGAACAAAGTCATGTGTGTTTACTATGATACAACATAGAATTTTGTTAAATTAGGCTAGTCCGCGACCTCACAAAAAGGTTGGGAACCACTGCGCTAGCACTACATCAATCGCGTATCTCGTAGCTGCGTAAACGCTAGTGGAAACTTGTTTGTTCAATAATTAATCAGACTATAGAATCATGTGCCAGACAAGAAGCTTCGCTCAGTAGAAACACTCCCTGGTGTGACATTCATACTTGAGGTAGGATGAAATATATGTGTGAGGTGTTCTTGTGCATGCAGCAGTGATTTATGCCATATGTTTGCTTAGCAGGATTGAATGATCTGATACCAGACAACCTACTGAGTATGTTTGATGAGAATGAATTGGAGTTACTTATGTGTGGTACATGCGCATTCAGTGTATCAGAGATGCAGGCACACTATATACTGTCCGGGTCTGGATATGGATTCACTAAGGTAAAGAGCAAGTCATTCTCTAATTGTGTAGTATCCATGTACAAAATGAACTCAAACTAATGATAGCAATTTCGGACTATGACAGTATGTAAAGTAAAGAAATATTTATAAAGACTTTTCAGAAAACCATGAGGCAATAGGCATATGAAGAAGAATGAAAACAAATACCTTGAATGCCGTGATATTTGAACATTCCTAGCATCCTGAGAATTCTTGAACATTTCCTCCAATTTATATACATGTATGTGCTAACAAGGTTTATTTTCACCAGAATTCACAGAAAACACCCAACCTGGTAATGTAGTTTGGTCAGCTTGAAATGTCAAAATACATGTTACAATAAGGGGTCAGCACTGATGACATCTGATGTGGAAAAAAATAGTTACAAGTCAAGTCTTTGCCATACCATATGACGTATATTCTGATAATGTATAAGTGGACATTTTCGCCTTACAACTATTTTTAACCTTTTCGCACTCAAATCAGCTACCAAGAAAATAATGTATTTCTTTTGCATATAGGTCTATGTGACGAAACTGCAAATCACAAATTTAAAAACACACAAAACAATTTAAAATTGGTGAAGTATGACAAATTAATCACACAAAATGACCCCTTTATAGTAGCTTTCAAATAATAGAAATGTAATTGATTTCTTGTAATTTAGAAGATTCCCAAAAGATACTATAAATGGTTTAATAATTTTACCACAATACTTCAAAGGTATTGGGTAAGCTAAAGTCCCTACTTACACAAGTTTGCGCTAGAAATTGGCAGCACCCTAGTTGATGCGACCTGATTCTGATGATTCTGATGATTCACCAGCAGCAACATTACAGTGCTTTGAGCTCTTTGGAAAAGGCGCTATAAAATACTGATTATTATTATTAATATCCATTGTTGTACTTCAGGTGGTAGACTGGTTCTGGACGGTTGTAGCCAGTTTCACACAAGAAGAGATGTCTCGTCTGCTTCAGTTCACAACCGGATGTTCCCAGCTTCCACCAGGTGGTTTTGCTGAACTCAATCCTAAATTCACCATATTGGCTGCACCAACACATGGAGTATTGCCTACAGCTCATACCTGGTAAGTAATCAGGCATCATGACACTAGGGATGAAGTGGGATGAGGGACTGAGGGTGGGATGGATATTCACAACTGGCAGACTGAGTTGTCTGCATAACTCAATCCTCAATTCACCATACTTGCTGCACCAACACATGAAGTATTACCTACAGCACATGCATGATAACCATTGGGGATCATCACACAAGAATGTTGTTTCTTTACGGTGGGGATGGGTGAAGATGGGGTGGATATTAACAACCAGTTATTCCCAGCTTCCACCATGTGGTTTTGCTGAACACAATCTGACATTGACCATAGTGGTTTCATCAACACATGGAGTACAGTTGTAGCACACATCTGGTTAGAATTGAGGATAATGAAAGCGGGGGATTTCTAATTTGGCTATATATTTTGGATATGAACTGCTCGCTTAGCTATTAAATGGTCACACTAAATCATGGGTAAAGTCAGGACTTGGATGGTGGATCTTCAAATTCATTCCCAGGACATATTTACTAATGCAGCAGTGCAGTTTTTCAATTTTATATTCAATGTGGCACTTAACACCTCAAAATTGCTTGTATACATTCATCCAATTCACATTTGAAGCCTTGAGAAGCATTTTTACTTTACCTTACCAGGGATTATTAGTCAATACATATTCTGTGATAAACATATTTGTTCAATGGTCTTTCTTTTTTCAGTTTTAATCAACTCTGCTTGCCAACCTACGACAGCATAGAACATTTACAGAAGTCTCTTGTACTAGCTATCACAGAGGGCAGTGAGGGATTTGGACTCATCTAGAAATGACTATATCTAGGGATTTAAGCTGATCTAGCAAAGTGCTATCACCTATTGTAAGATGCTGATTGGTGCGGTATCATATACTACATAATATAACAGGAAAAAGTAAAATAAGACAAATAACAGAAGGAGTAGGTCACACATGTAAGCTGCTCCATCAAAATGTGGACTTAGTCATCAGTATTTGAAGAGCTGTTTTGCAAAAGGGCTTACATCCACTTCTGCATGTTACTCGTTTTGCATTATTGAATGGATGGATATTCATTATGTGGCTTGTATTGTTGGTGCCTCAATTGGTGTGCATGAATGCACTAATCCAAGTCATAGAAACAGTAATGAACACAAGGCACGTTCAGACGGGCATAAGTGATCGGCGTAAATTTAGACCCTGCAGCAATCAAAATTCCACAAATATTTCCTCTACTCTGGACAGTTGTCCACACGGCATTAAATACAACGTTACTCCGAAGTTTTTCGACAAAGTTAACACGACCATCGCAGGGGGCTTAGGAGTAAATATTGGAAGTACACACACCGCACCCTTTGACCAATGACAACCGCACGAGTACTGGTTATTTCGAATCCCGTTTTCGGCAGCCTGGTGCTAAGCATTGGTTTCCAGTTTACAATATGATTTATTCCGTTATTTCCAAATTGTGGGTTCCTTTATTCGATTATTTCAGCTAGGTTTATTTATCGCTCGCTTTTAAACATGAATTCAAGATCGAAATTTCTCTTTTTGTTACTAATTTTTCGCCTCTTTTCGGATGGTGGTATACAAGATTTAATGCCTATGCTGATAGCAACAGCTGTATTTTTTCAAGGCAGACGATCTGATAGGGATTAGCAGCATCGGATGCGTTTGTGGCATCGTCACATCATTGGCGAAGGTTTACACCAGAGAACGTGTTAAGTGCATCCACACGGGCGTGCTACTCCGAACTGCAGCTCGTGTTAAGCGCCTAACTCCTGAGAAATCTCATTAGCTGTGTCTGAACACAGCTAATGCCACACAATAATTTGATTGATTCCATGGACTTGTCAATGCAAATTCACTAATGCACAATGAGTAACATGTGGTGGTGGTCTGTAGGCCCTTTTGCAAAAAAGCTCTTCATTTACAGAAGTTGTAACATTAAAATTTGAATTGGTAAGTAACACATGCTTTTAAAAAGCGTGATAAACTTTGGTCTCTAGATCCATCGCTGTGTCGTCCCAACAGCCTCCTATAGCTGCGGGACATAAATATCAATAGATAGATACATCATTTAAAGCAGAAACCAAATCAGCATTTCAAAATTATGAAAAAACCCCAAATGATTTGTTCCTTTCCATCCTGATCAGGTTTCAATGGGACAGGCTTCATATTTTTATACATTCTCAAGATGCTTTCAAATGAAAAACTAAATAGGTGCAATTCTATACTTTGTGAAATGAAAGATTATAATCTCTAAAGAAGTCAGTGCTATTTCTAATGTAGAAATGTAGAATTCTCATTCGGTTACAAATCGTTCAGTGTACAGTAGATACAGTTATGTATTGTTAAGAAGTAGTAACTTAAAGAGTCTTGCATAGTTTTATGAAATCAATGAATTGATTAGTATATCTTGCCAAGTTCATAGCTGTCTTGTCAGAGTTCATTGGTCTTCCTCCATGCAGTAACATCAGTGTCAATTCCATCAACAGGTTTATTTTACTCTCAAGTGCTGGGATTTAGCAATGTCATATTTGTCGTTCTGTTAAGGGACAAAAAAAACACCCCGTTTTATGGGCAAACAGACCTCTCAGGTAGGGTTGGTCGGTCAGGCTTTTTTGTTTTTGTTTTTTTTCTTCAAAATTTCATGAACATTTAGGTGAATTCAACAATTTTTGACATTTTCAAAAAAAATCAAATATTTTTGCGAAATTATCAACAACAAAAATCAAAACGATTTTGTAAAAAATATAAAAATGGGAAATTCTAAAAAAAAGGGGTCCTTCTGGCCAGTTGAACATGTTTTTTCGCATCGCCTTACTGATATACACATGCTTATACTAGTGAAATATGCAGAAATCGTCAACCTGTATTCCATTACGGGACGATAAACAAGATATAGCTTAGGATTTTCCTGATGATACATGCTTAGTGCAAAGACAATTAACATGACAGGACATCCTAGTAAATCTGTCAATGTTTTATGGCATTTACCCCATTTTTGTCCTGTATGTACAACCATGTGTGTAGAGTGTAAAAATAGTATTCAAAACAGATTTCAATATAGTTCCATCATTTTACACTTGCTTATTCTACTAAGTGGACTGAAAAGCAAGTATAGACAGTTGGAAATTGTATGTGTACATTATTTATAACAGTGTTTTCTGTAATTATGTATTTTCTAATCCAAATATTTGGGTTTTTTCACCTCACAAATACTGCAATTATACAGTATTATGGTTCAATTTCACATTATTTTATATGTGCAATAAAAACAAGAGTATGCATTCAATGTTATATTTTAAAGCTCCATTTTGAGCACAAAATATGCTCATTTTTGTTTTGTTTACGAAAAGTCTATTTTATCACTGGAATGCAAACATAAATTATTGATTCATATATTTACATTTTTATAATTGCAATACTAAGGGCCCAAACACATCACTGTAAGGTAATATATGTTTATTATATGTCCTTTTTTACAAAAGTTGTGCAAATTTAATGGTGCAATTTTCAATCTTGTTATTTAATAATAGAGTTTAGCACTGCAATAAAAATCATTACATATCTGAATTCATTATTAATTGATAGTATGGTAGCACTATATAGACTGGTCTCACAACAGCCTACACATTATAATGAATAGCATAGGTGTTATAGAGAGACAAGTATTACCAGAGGTAGGAATATATGCCACTAATCAAACTAATTTCGTTAAGATTTGTTATTTATTTATTTACTTTTATTTAGAAGTTTTTTGAACTATACTAACATCCTTTTATAGGATTTTCTTGCTGTTAAATCTTGATGTAATTTGATGAAGCTCTCTGCATTAGCTGTTATGTGTTATGTAGTTTTAGTAACTTGCTACAGACCTTCAATGAAGCAACTCAAACTATACAATGCAACTATTACAACCAGCACCACTACCTATTCAAAATATATATTTCTTACTCTTATATTGCTTTTCTTTTTGAAGCAAAGAAAAATGAAGCAAAACATGTTCAAGTTATGGGCTATTCTAGGAAAACGTGCACCTCTATAGAAAATATGAAAATCTAAAAAGAAATAGTCAATTTTGTTTTCTTCTGTTTTTCTGTGTGTGAATTCCAAAGTTCATGTTAGTCAGATATGGTCAAGAATATACAAGAATTCTCAGTTTTTAAAGCAATTTTTGGATTTCCTCAATTTTTTTTAGGAAAAGTTTTCCTGTAAACTCCCAATATTTTCTGTAAAATGTGCTAAAATGTGCCATATTTTTCCCCTCTGGAATATCCTGTTGGTCTATGAGCACATTTTACTGAAGGTAATTGATTTTGTTGTATAAATGTAAATTGAATTTGAGTGAATGTTTGGACATTCTTCACACAGAATAAAACAAATATAGAAACTACGATGACACTGCCAATGAGAAGATCCAAGAAATTCTCCCCAAAATGGGTTTATCCTTGGTGTAAGAGAGCAGAGAATTAACCTAGCACAAAATCCTCTATTGAAGGATTAAAGGATTATACAGCTTTATTCTGTAATGGGGTCTTGACACTAGACTAACTTATGAATGTCTTACACCAAGGATGTACCCTAAAATGACACATTTGACCTGTAAAATGAACCATTTGTGACTGTTTTATATAAGGGCTCAATTGATCATCCCCACCTTATTTTAATTATGCACTTGGTGAAATTGTGTAAGCAATTGAGTATAGTATTACAATAAGTTGTATAAGTATGAATGTGTTTATATGTAGGAGGTGTTTATACAGGGACAGTTTTGTCTGTTTTTCTCAGTTAGCAATTAACATTGTTTGGTCCCTTAAGAATTATTAGAATATTTCGGTAAATTGATGTTTAAATATTGTGAACACCTGAAAAAAGATAGGTAATATAGTTTAATCAGTTCGAAATTGGCGAAAAATATTAGTTTTTTATCTCTCCCCGTTCAAAAGTAATCCTAGCATACACAGGGGATTTAGGTCACATGCACACGATTTTGGTCGCACGCATGCGATACGCGTATTATGCAGTGCGTTTATTGCATTCATGCACACCCTTGTCTTTCTGTATTCCTTCACTGTTGTAAGGAGGCTTCGCCAATTTGGAGTTGATCAAACTATATTTTGAAAAAGTGTTGGATTTCACAGCAGCTGCCAGACACAAATTTTAATTTTGCCTTTTTCATTTACCTCCAGCTGAGCAAAGAAGTTCAGCATTCCCCCCCCCCCCCCCCCCCCCTGTAACAAATGAATATTAAGCATAGACATGGAAGCAGGCCTAGAAATAGCACTCGCCCGCCAGCCCATAGCGGGTAACTTTTGCGGCGGGCGGGTGAAGATGCAAAATTAAATGTACCTCACCGACTGATAGGTAAACATTTTCAAACTCAGTGCAAGTGAGTTACACTGGCTGGTGGACATTCTGTCAGGCAGGTATTTTGAGTTCGAGACAGGCTGGTTGAAAAAAAAATCTGAAGTTCCAGCCCTGCATGGAAGTACATGTCCCATAGAACAGCGAATTTGACTCGCCTGATGTGAAGCATCGTTTCTCTTACATCATGAATGTTACCACCTACTTTACTTGCTCATTATCTGGCATGCGTATCTGGTACCAGCATTGAACTTCTTTGCTAACAACTGCAGTTTGAAGTGGCTGTTTATATTCCCAGGCGAGATTTATTGCCGTTATGATCATACAAATATGGGACCCTTGAATGAATAGAGATATTCCGTGTTTAGGATAAGTGGCCATTTTATTCAATTCTATTCAAGTTTCTCTTGGCAAAATATTTGTAATTATTTCAAGTTATCTTAGCATTTCAAGTAAAAGTTGTACTCATTTTGGAGGTCATCCACCAGGCTGTATTAAATGAGTGGGTGGGTCCGAGCTGTGTTACAAACAAATGCCAATCTTATCTAAAACATGGAATATCTCTGTGTAAAGATGACCTAGCAAGCTATGCTATTATTCTTAACATTGATCAGATAAGGTAACCACACCTTTTTCGTATATTTTTAAACCATGTAAATTCTGATTTAAAAGAGCCCAAATAATTGTGATATTTTTCATATTTTGGACAATATTAGATATTACCAATGCAATTCGTTTCAGGAAGATGTGTAATAATAGGGAATTTGTTGTATATACAAAATAGAACCTCTGTGAATACAACCTTATAATGCACACATTATCTTTCGTTTAATTGCAACTATGTTATGCACACACTATACATCATCCCATCTGAAGTATTATTGGGAAATTGATTCTAATAACTGGTGCATGTACTTGCCATTAAAGACCACAGCTTGCATTGATGCATAAATGATGCCTATTTCATTCAAACATGCACCAATGTTGGTTCAAATGAGATGAAGTATTTATCTGTCCTCTATGCATAGTTGTCAAAAGGTTCCCAAAGTGATCATAGCTTATTGGGCTATTTCCATTTCAAATTCATACACCTACTATGGAAACCAACACCTTAATCTTCCCCACAGGGATAGTGAGTTTCAAATGGGATTACCTGCATGGATGACTCCATTTGATATCTACATGCCCTGTGTAGAAGATTAAGGTCATGTCTTCCATGATTTCAATTGCAATAGCCTATTATCTCACCATAAATACTGGAACACAAATCTAGTGACTTGTGCTGCCTTTTATATCACTGCATGATCAAAAACAAATCCTTGTACTTACTACTACTAGCCAAAACTGCCGAATCTAGCCCTGGAATACCCATTGACATAAATGCAAGGAGGAAAGTAATATTCTTAATAGTGTATTGAATTGTAACTAGATGAATTTGAGCTTGATTTTAAGGCATATCAAATATGCCATCTTTGAAGAAATATAAAAATCAAGAATCCATAATGATCACCTGTCAAGTCAATTTTGTTACAAAATGAGTATGTGTATCTACAGTGCTCAAAAAGTAATTTACGTAAATATTTTGTTTTTTGTATAGAAATGTGTATATGCTAGGTTTTTTAGTTGTTCAAGTTGATTCAGCAACACATAGGTAGGCCTCATAATATGGCACAGACACATTTGTTGCAATAAGTGTAAGTTCCATGGGGGAGTCCATTGGTAAGGATATACAAATCCAACCTTTTCGGTACTTAACACATTATAAAATCCACCTCATCATAAGTCGGACAGTGCTCTCAGCACACTTTCAAGTAATGGCATCGTATCATCTTCCAAATAACTTCAACAGGATGGTGTTTGCACTAATGCAATCAAAAAATAATTTTGGCCTGGCACAGAAATGTTTGTGTCTAATCTATAACTATAATATGAACTGTTACCTCCAAATATATGACATTGGAGTCAAGAATGCAAGACTCTACGCACCTTGTGCTACTTTAATATTTTATTATGCATTCCATCAATATCAGTCAAATCCATTTTTAATGACCTGAAATTAAACTATCTGAAATTATTCTGCATGAGATCTCATACAAATAATTCATTAAATATTAAGATTGGATAGAATTTTGCTTAAAGCATTCACTACATGTAAAAATATAAACTGTATTAAAGGTATTTTTAGTCATAAATCCCTACATTTGGTGCTACATTTACGTGCTACATTTACATGCAACCCACAGAAACGTCAGATTGAGATATTCTTTTCATAGGATAACAAAAATATGACCCTACATTTTGGACTGACAACCTTTCCAAGGTAGTTCAGTAGATTGATTTATAAAGAAAGTTTTTTCTTAGCCTCATAACTGCAAATTCCAAGGAAAAAAATCTTTAATTAAGTTGCAAAGAAAACAACCAGCTTTCAAATATTCTTCAGAATTGAGTCTGCATGTAATCTATTAGAAGAATGAATTAGTCTTTTCTCTTCAGGCATACAAGTCTAGCCATGTGCGGCAAAGTGGTCCAATGTATTTGACATTTAAAATTTAGTCATGTGCGGCAAAATGGTCCAATGTATTCGACATTCAAAATTTACTTTGGAAAATAGTTTGCCGACAAGTTACATTATTTCGTATCACGGTCACATCCATTCAACTCATTAATATTATTGCAATTTGTTAAGCTGTAATATTCATGTATATTCATTCCTACACCCCTAGCTTTGATATTTTACAACTTAAGTATCACTAGTGTATATTCTCTCTCAAGTGTATATTGCGTAAGGCCTTACAAATGACATTTGGTAATATAAATTGTGCTTTTTATGATATTTTGTGCAACAGTTTATGTACAGCTAGTACATATTATTGTGTGTGTATGTTATGTAAATCATGTTTTCTTATTGATTAAATGTCTATAATGTAATAACAATAATATGATTGGCTATTAAGTTTATTTACTTGAATAAAAATTTTAAAAAAAACCAACTTCCCCTAAGGCGCCGAAAGAAACCCCTGTTCTATAGGCCAGTCTGACCCTTTTTTTTAAATTTCAAATTAAAAAAGAAAGATTTTTGTTGTTTCAATTTTTAAGAAAATTTAGAAAATTGTTGAAACTCACCAACATTTCCTAATATCTTTGGAAAAAACCTACCAAAGAAAAAAAAGGCCTACCGACCTACAAGAGAGTTTTGTTTGCCGGTAGAAAAGGGTGGTGTTTTTTTGTCACCTAAATGCTGGTTGGTAACTCTAGGTATTTCTCTTTCCTCTCTACTTCATAACCCCCTATTTATCTATAATTGGCCTTCTTGTCGTTGATGGAGTAAACATAGATATCGCTAACAAAAGGAGTCGAAGAATGTAAACATTACGATATCGGGTAATAAAATTTGAGGCGAAGAATGTAAATATCACATTTTTTGCCTCCCTTTTGTTACACGATATTGATGGTTGCCACATCAATGACAGGAAAGTGCCTATTATAAATAAGGTACCTGTATTCAGTTCTTAGATCCTATGATTTCAAAATGGTAAACCTTGCTAAAAAGATATTTATGAAAGACTCCCAACTACATTATACTTCACATATTCTTCTCCCGTTAAGTGCAGACTTACATAAAGTGAGGATAAGACGCACTGTGTTGTGTGCATGAGTTGGAGCAAATCGACATCATTTAATTACAATATACAATTAGGGAAATTATCAAACTGATGCACACCAGAGTTAATAAGCGAGACCTCTCTATCCAACTTTTTATCAACACATTTCTTTTACTCTGTGCTTATTTTCTTGTTAACATACTCTAGAGCCGCTAAGTTTTGCCAAGCATTCTAAAATGTATTTATATCTATTTTGTACATTATTAGATTTATTTTATTTTTGATACCAATATTTGCATATTGTATGCCCAATAGCCCAATGGGACTCAACGTCAGTGCCCCTCTTGGATTTTGAGCTTTAAGCCAATTTATTTGGCCAACTTATGGCAAAACTTGCTTGTTAGCATTAAAAAAAGCAACTATACAGGATGTGCCATAAATACTGCAATATTGGAAAAAAGACATTCCAAAATGTGCAGACTTCATTTTGAACTCAAAGTTAGTAACAAATATGTTGTTCTTGCAATCTTTTAAAAGATTAAATTTTAACTTGGTTTTGAAAACAAGGTTCTTTCCAATATTGAAGTTTGCTTTGACTCACCCTGTATGTTCTTATTTTCTTTGTTTTTTCTCTCAAGATTTCTCTAAAGAATGCTGTACCAATTCAGTGTCATGTGTCCTTTGGAAAGCACTGCTCTGTAAAGTCTTTAAGGCACTACCATGCTGCAGTTTTTGCCATAAAATGAAGGCTGACAAATACATCGATATCCATCTACTTTGTAGGAAACTTTACAAAACCCACCATTCTCACAAGGCTGGTCCATACACTGAAATATAAATTAAACATTGCAAGCTAAATTAAATTGAATACTGACAGGAAGCTTACAAAGGGATTACTTTTTAGTTTCAGGAAAGTCCTACACCACGCTTGTAAGGTCTTTTTGGTGTAGATCACTAATAGATATTAACAAAAATACTCAAGTTTGATTGATCATATTTATTTAGATAATGTACACGCTTGGTGAATTCTCTGACAAGGACAGACTATACCAGCAACTGCTTCATGAGATCCAATGAATCTGTCTTTAAACTTTAAATACTGGATTCAAAAGCAGGGTACAAGAAATCTAAAATAGAAGACCGCCCTGACCGTCATTGATTTGATAAAATGTGATAAAGGGTAGGAGGTGCCATAGATAACAGTTGGCCACCAAAATTCAGGGAAAGGACCCAAATTTAGCCCCTAGACAACAGCAATTGACAGTCAAAGATCTGTCCGGTCAATATTGTGTGTAACAAACTAACATAGCACTGTACCTCTCCACTTGGTATCTTATTGATAGAGTAAAAGTTCCATCCATCAGCCTCTTCAAATGTATCATCTGTCGCTACAGCAGTATTCTGTTCACATGCTGAAGTATCCGAGTTGTGATTGAAGCTTACACAAGATGAATCAAGTTGACATTTCTTTTTACAATTATGAAAACTATGATTTTCCGACATTCCCATTGCAGTGGTTGCCTTCTGACGTGTGTTGGACTTCATTATTTGAGTTCCTCCTGGTAGGTTATCTGGTTTTGGAAAACCGATTCATAAATAAATTTAACCGTTATATTGGAGGGAAACCTAAATATATTTCCATGTACTCTGAAGGTAAGACTACTGAGAATGGACTCAATCAAAGATTCAAAACATTTTGGGTGGGCCAATATGATGAGGGCCAAACATTTGTAAACATTTAAGATAACAATCTGGCAACTGCACAACTTCTGAAATATGTTGTCAAATTTGATGCATGATTTAGAATAATAATTACTGGAAAATAAACCCATTAATTTTACTTCAAAATATTCCAGGAATTGAGCTCATTTATACCCGATGGATGCACCGCAAATTTGTAGAAATGATTATACTCAAAATACAAAGAACTTACATTTGACAAATATTGCAAAAACATCCGCATATCCCACTGCTGCATCTGTAGGATTAAATGCAAACAAAATTTATATTTTCTTAAAACAAATTTTGCCTGAATAATTAGCGCCCTTATTTTTGGATATTAAATTAAACTACATGTACATTGTTACATTTCATAATATCTTCTTTAAGTGTTCAATATAAGAGTGGTTTCATCAGGATATTTATGAAGGAGAGTGAATTTGTTTTGAGCCGACACACTTCACCGACTTAACTAATGCTAAAACAACTAGGGAAGGGCAAACCCAACAAGTTGCAACCAAAAGTAGATCATTAAATATCAAAACAATGCCTATACTGTGTTCATCTTACTCAATGCAGGTGTTGGTAGCATTCGCTTCTTTGTTGCGTGAACAGGCGGGCTATTATATGCGTAGGAAAATCTTAAGATTGGATAGGGGTGGGACTGCCATGCACGCAGGCAACCCGGGTTTGATTCCCAGTGCCGGCAGATGAATAGGGGCGGGACTGCCACGCACGCAGACAACCCTGGCTTGATTCCCAGTGCTGGCAGATGAATAGGGGCGGGACTGCCACGCACGCAGACAACCCTGGCTTGATTCCCAGTGCTGGCAGATGGATAGGGGTGGGACTGCCACGCACGCAGACAACCCTGGCTTGATTCCCAGTGCCGGCAGATGGATAGGGGTGGGACTGCCACGCACGCAGACAACCCTGGCTTGATTCCCAGTGCCGGCAGATGGATAGGGGCGGGTACCGCCACGCACGCAGACAACCCTGGCTTGATTCCCAGTGCCGGCAGATGGATAGGGGCGGGTACCGCCACGCACGCAGACAACCCTGGCTTGATTCCCAGTGCCGGCAGATGGATAGGGGCGGGACTGCCACGCACGCAGACAACCCTGGCTTGATTCCCAGTGCCGGCAGATGGATAGGGGCGGGACTGCCACGCACGCAGACAACCCTGGCTTGATTCCCAGTGCCGGCAGATGGATAGGGGCGGGACTGCCACGCACGCAGACAACCCTGGCTTGATTCCCAGTGCCGGCAGATGGATAGGGGCGGGACTGCCACGCACGCAGACAACCCTGGCTTGATTCCCAGTGCCGGCAGATGGATAGGGGCGGGACTGCCACGCACGCAGACAACCCTGGCTTGATTCCCAGTGCAGGCAGATGGATAGGGGCGGGACTGCCACGCACGCAGACAACCCTGGCTTGATTCCCAGTGCCGGCAGATGGATAGGGGTGGGACTGCCACGCACGCAGGCAACCCTGGCTTGATTCCCAGTGCTGGCAGATGGATGGACTGCCACGCACGCAGACAACCCTGGCTTGATTCCCAGTGCAGGCAGATGGATAGGGGCGGGACTGCCACGCACGCAGACAACCCTGGCTTGATTCCCAGTGCCGGCAGATGGATAGGGGCGGGACTGCCACGCACGCAGACAACCCTGGCTTGATTCCCAGTGCAGGCAGATGGATAGGGGCGGGACTGCCACGCACGCAGACAACCCTGGCTTGATTCCCAGTGCTGGCAGATGGATAGGGGTGGGACTGCCACGCACGCAGACAACCCTGGCTTGATTCCCAGTGCCGGCAGATGGATAGGGGTGGGACTGCCACGCACGCAGACAACCCTGGCTTGATTCCCAGTGCCGGCAGATGGATAGGGGTGGGACTGCCACGCACGCAGACAACCCTGGCTTGATTCCCAGTGCCGGCAGATGGATAGGGGTGGGACTGCCACGCACGCAGACAACCCTGGCTTGATTCCCAGTGCCGGCAGATGGATAGGGGTGGGACTGCCACGCACGCAGACAACCCTGGCTTGATTCCCAGTGCCGGCAGATGGATAGGGGCGGGACTGCCACGCACGCAGACAACCCTGGCTTGATTCCCAGTGCAGGCAGATGGATAGGGGCGGGACTGCCACGCACGCAGACAACCCTGGCTTGATTCCCAGTGCCGGCAGATGGATAGGGGCGGGTACCGCCACGCAACCCGGGTTTGATTCCCAGTGCTGGCTGGCACTGCCGGATTTCCTCCCTAATTTGACCGTTTTCTCTCTCCTAAGAGTTTTATTCCCAAAAACACGCCCTGGGAGTTTGAGTTAAAATACACCTTTTTTGTTTCAATTTCAAAGATGCTCTCTTATTGATATATGCTCACCTTCAGATTGCCACTGTACAGCTGTGGATTGATCACTGAACACAAAAAATGGATGAGGAATGTTTGTTGGTTTATCCCAAGAACATACCCCAGCCTGGGTTATCATTGCCAACCAGCCCTTATCATTACTGCATCCATTATGACTATGGTTAATGTTGAAACGACGGACCGTTGCAGAATTAGAAACTCTGAAAAACAAAAATTAAGACCATTTCAATTGTTGAATACAGAGACTTACATATTGATAAATTAGTTTAAAGATCTGTATAGGCAGATACTATTTTAGCTTATACACTGAGCCGAAAAAGAAACTTATAAAAAAAGAAACGTATAAAATTTTAACAGATCACCAAATAAAATTCTGTGCATGAAAATGTACCAAATTTGGATACAATATATATTACTGCAATGTATTGCTTCAAATGGCAGTCAATAACCAATTGTTTGCTTCAATGACACAAGAGAAATGTGCACTGACCCTATGGTGATCTGTTAAAATTTTATAAGTTTCTTTTTTGGCTCAGTGTAGTTTGTTCATGGATTAAAAAGTGAGCCTCTGGTCCCATTACTCGCCAAACTTGTGCATGGTTATCCATGCATGGTATATACTTCTAACCTCTTCCCTATCTTGCTCAAATAAATTAATTTAAATATCAAATTTAAATATGACATCACTTACCCAATGACACTAAAGATGTTAACATTTGAAGCATCAAGATCACTCCAAGGAGAGCTTGTTAGTCTTGAGATGGTAAACCAGGAAGTCTTGCTTGAACCCTTTCCATCAAATGTCATCTCTTTTGCAACTGTGCCATCCTTGTATAACGATACCTTAACCTGATAACCATAAAAGGTATAATTAGTCAAATGTCAACACTTGTATTTGAGAGGTAGGGATACTAATATGTATTTTGTTCAATTGTTTTCACTTGATTACGTGGACTTGGATCTTGCTGATATCAACTTTATTATTAAAGAAAATGAGCAATAGGAATGTCTGAATACAACTTTTGCCATAATTTCAGATACCGGTATGAAAGGATTCATAGTCCCCCTGGAGTCTGGCCTCCATGCACGGAATGAAGCGTGAAACTAGTGTTGCATGTATAGATGAGTGCCCTATACCAAACTTATACTTCACCGTACAGGGTGGACTATGGCTCTAGGGGACTATGTCTACACTGGTACCAACTTTACAAATGTTACCAAATTTAGTGAAATTAAATTCCAAAATGCAGGGACACCTTTGGTTCAGAAAATATCATAATGCTTAAATAACAATTTGCAACCTTATTACAACCAACCTCGGTTACTTCAAGTTGATCCCACAGTGTAGCACCTATACTCTTGTAATGTCCCCTGAATTCACTAGATAACCATTTGGCTTCTTGCACATCGTGATTTAGTGCATCAGTTGATATCCATAGTTCATATGGGTCAGGATTGCTTACACCAGCTACTGCTCGGAACACAAGTTGCCAATCTTGAGAAAATAATTTTGTCAAAATCATATAATTTCTATAATGGCACAATGCCAGAAAATCAAACTATTGATTTCAGGAGTTATTGTAAAAGGGAAATAAAGCATACCAATGTAGGTACATTCCCAAAAGTCATAGCTTCTAACAAATTTCAAAAAGCAAATATATTACAGGAACATTTGAATTTCCAACTTTTGTAGCATATGTAACCCTAGCTGAATGCACCAAAAGTCAAACTTACCTTTAGACACACAATTTTGGGGACATTTGAGAGAAACAAAATGCAATATCTCAACATTTTCTACACAATCAGATATGTGACTAATATAGCCAGAACTTGAATATCATTATGAGAGTAAAATTAATATACTTACTTGAAGCATGACACACATTGAAGCATGCGTAATACACACTGACCAACAGTAAGACTGAAGCGGAATTCATTTTGCCAAGTCCCTTTGCAATGTTGCTATACTGCACGATACCAAAGCAATCAATGACCAGCTTGGACATTGCCGTTGGTATAAATACCAATTGATTAAGTCTACATTAATTATGCAGTATTTAGTAAAAAAATGCAAGTTCACTGACAAAATTGATTGTTAGCCTTCTATGGCAATTTTGTTCAAGGGGTTCTCAACTTTCATTTTGGTATGCGGTGCAAACCACCAGTCCTAGAGAGCTTAGGGCACTTACCAAATGCCAAACTGGGGATCTTGGAGAACTGAATAATTGAATAGTTTCTTCAAACATTTGTAAATTTGGTTGAAATGGAGAAATAATGAAGCATACTGCAAATGGGGGGGGGGGGGGGGGGGGGGGGGGGGGGTGGGTGTCTTACAGAACTGTCAACCTATATGGCCAATATATTTGAGTACCCCCCCCCCCCCCCTCCCCCCAGTCGTTGCTATGGAAATTATTGAGTACCGTGGACATGAAACTTCTCAAAACACTGCTATTTGTTCACAGTTTTAAGGAGACACATGTTGCAATAGGATTTATTCCCAAGCTGCTATAGAAATTGCTGTATATCAGAAAATTGTAACAAGTTATGTATTATTAATGAACATTGGCACCTTTCAACCCATTGTCTTGTTAATGTTGTGAAATTCACATTGATTGCATCCATGGGGATATTGACTTACAAATCGTCGCTGTTCTGACATACCGGCACATCACAACAGAAATAAGTTAAGAAATGTGCCGGTATGTCAGAACAGCGACGAAATATATCATACCTTAAAGGCATATTATCCCAGTAAACACAAAACGTTTTCAAATCGTTTTGAATTGGTTTTGATTAGGTTTTGTTATTGTGAAACGTTTTTAAAACGTCTTAAAACGTTACAGTTTCAAAGCATGTTTTTTATTGCAAATTGTTTTATCAAAACGTTATAAAAACGTTAAATTAATGTTGTCACAATACTTATAAACGAACACATGATTGAAACGAAATCAAAACGTTTATAGAACGTTATATTACAACCTAAATTAAACCAAATATTATGGTCCTGGACCATAAGTTTAGTTTTTAATGAAACGTTTTCTAAAAAACGTGGGCAATTACATGTATGCGCACTTACCTGGGTTATATTGGTTTGGTAACACTATGGATTGTATATTTATTTCCTTTCATAAAGTTATTCGATCTGCAACATGTATCATTTCATAATTAAATGGCAAATAAGAACATTACTTCACAAACACATGAACAATTTTGTTGGAGAATGTTAATAAAAAGCCAAATTATTGAATTGTTTTTTAAATTGCCAGTTAATTATCAATTAATTATCAATTATCTAATATTGCTTACTTGCTTAATTCGGGTCGTGTCCCCGATCTACGATGCTTCTCCACACTCTTCTGTCGTTCATTGCTGTCTTTATGTTACTCGTCTCCAGTCCAGTATCTTGCTTGAGTAGATCGATAAATGTCAGAGCAGGTCGTCCCGGCTTTCTTTTGCCATGTTTGGGGATCCAGTGCACTAGTTTGGATACAGGCTCCTCACTTCTGTAGCAGTGGCCAGCAAACCTTGTTCGTTTCTTCCGGATCTTCTGGCTTATTTTGGGGAGGTCGCCATACAGTTGGGTGTTTGGTATATGTTGTTTCCAGTTGACATTGAGTACTGCTCGCAGCATTCTAGTGTAGCAGCCATCTAGCTCTTTCTGTAGCTTGGGAGTAATGGTCCAAGCTTCACATCAGTGGCGAGCAAACCTTGTTCGTCTCTTCCGGATCTTCTGGCTTATTTTGGGGAGGTCGCCATACAGTTGGGTGTTTGGTATATGTTGTTTCCAGTTGACATTGAGTACTGCTCGCAGCATTCTGGTGTAGCAGCCATCTAGCTCTTTCTGTAGCTTGGGAGTAATGGTCCAAGCTTCACATCCATATAGCAGAACTTACTCCACCGTTGAGGCAAACAGGCGAAGTTTGAATTTCCGAGATAGAGTTAACTTCCATATTTTGTTCATTTTGCTACATGCTCTCCATGCTGCTGCTTTGCGTTGCTTAATGTCTTTTGCCGTACTCTCCATCCAGGCACCAAGATATTTAAAATCTTGAACTTCCTCTAGCTTGTTGCCATCATTTGTCTGTATGGATCCCTTCTGGCTCTGGTTATATGACATAAACTTGGTCTTGCTAGCATTCATTTTTATCTAATATAGGTTTTCAAAACGTTTTAAATTGGGTTTAATTAGGTTTCGTTGTTTGTGAAGCATTTTTAAAACGTGTTAAACATCGTTTTAAACTTGTATTTGAAACATCTTGCAAGACTAAATTTTTTTTAAATGGTTATATTAGCATTTTTAAAACGTTACAAGGAGCGTTATTAAACCCATAAAAACTCCACACATATACGTTTTTAATACATAATATTAAAACGTTTTTTTCACCAACGTGAAACGTGTTTTTAACGTTTAAAACCATAAAATGGCCAGCTGGGATGTGATCTCTTTCATGGGAGCCCTCTATCTTCTAGAATTTTTTTTGTTTTTTTGTTGTCAAATTACATTTATAACCATGAAACTAAAATATCTTAGTTACAGAGCAATGTTTCGTAACTACTTCAAAATCCGATGTTTTTTTGTTTCTAACTTAGAATTCCATGGTTAACACCGTTTTTCCACGGTATAATGCTGTTTATAGTGTTTCCAGTTACAACCGCAACTGTAGAAAAGGGAACACAGCCCTACGGAATGCTCTATGATGAAACAAATATGTTGGAAAATATGCTCTATGATGAAACAAATATGTTGGAAAATGCCTTAAATTGGAAGCAGATTTTTTTAAATGATTAAGTAACGTTCTGTGATGGTTTTTTAATCGAAAATGCAGTTAAAATAGATTTATGAGTTCAGGAAAGTTTTTCCTGATAGTTAAACTTCATTATAAGAGAGAGAAAAATATGTTTTAAAATTTGAAAAGATCACATAATATTGCTCTAACCCAGTTGGAATTGTTCTGTAAATCAAGGAATATGAAAAAACAAACCACAATGAACAAATGGCAAAATGAAATTCCTTTAACACTAACCCACTAAATACTATCGGGAACCTATCTCCGATCGCATGTGGGCACGCTTTTCGATGATATAAGCAACGGAGTCGATATAGCTCGCTCAGACTGAGCAAGTACTTGGGAGCCGTGTCTTGCCTATGGGGGTGTGGGACTGTGGTGCCGGAGGTCCCCGAATCGAATCCCGGTGGGGAACCGGAGTATTTTCAGGTGATTTCTGTGCCAAATCATGATACCGCTTAAAATCCCCTAACCAGGGTTCGGGTTAATGGAATTTGTTTATCTTTTTTCATGTTCCATTAACCTAACCCGTTAAATACTACAAAATACTAATCGGGACCCTATCTCCGAGCGCATGTGGGCAAGGTTTTCGATGTCGTAAGCAACCGAGTCAATATAGCTCGCTCAGCTCAGTATACTGAGCGAGCGAGTAGCTGGGAGCTGTGGCTTGCCTATGGGGGTGTGGGACTGTGGTGCCGGAGGTCTCCGGATCGAATCCCGGTGGGGAACTGGAGTTTTTTCGGGTGATTTCTGTGCCCAAATCATGATACCGCTCAAAAAAATATCCTAACCGGGGTTAGGGTTAAAATGGGAAAGTCTTTACATATGGTAAATTGGTAACACACAGCTTACGCTGCCTTACTCATGGCAAGTGTCAACTTGAACCAAGGACACGAAGTAGTGTTGAAGATTTTAAAATAAAAAAAACTTCAGAATTCAACATTCAACATTAAAAATTACCATTATTGTTATTTCTATACTCACAAAAAAACACAACAAAACTTGATTAAAACAATACCATCGCTTTTTATTGAAACTTTTCTTAAAACGCCCTCTATGTAAATATGGTTCGCCTTATGTCACATACTGCAGGAAGACACTGCCTGATGTAAAATGCTGATCGAGGCTAGGGGGGGGGGGGGGGCCAGTCAAACATAATGGTGTACACATGCGTGACCAAATTTTTTCCAGACACCCCCTAAACAAGTTTTACCCTGCAAGCAAAATTACCCCCTAAACAAGTTTTTAGCGCGCTTTCCTTGCAAATTTTGACCCCTAAACAAGTTTTTGCCAGAATATGACCCCTAAACAAGTTTTGTCTATTTAACGGGGAACAAAATAAGTCGCCCTAAACACGTTCGACCTGTATTTTAAGCCGGGATTTTAAGCCACCCTTTTTCTTGAAAATCAGCGTTTTTGATACCCTTAACGCGTCACGCGCGTGACGCGTCCAACACTGAAAAAACACCCCTTTTTACGCGTTTTTTTGGTCACGCATGTGTACAACATTATGTTTGACTGGCCCCCCGGGCATAACTTAACAGGCGCAGCTTTTGCGCATGTGTATGTATCTCTTGTCTTTCAACACTCGTGTATATACGCCAGCGCCTCGAGTAGTTGCGCGCATTTATGTGCTGCAATTAGTAAAATACTCAGTAACGTCTCGTGATGGCCAAATAGACTATAGTGTATCCTAGTAAAACCCAAACTTTGCAAAAACTAAATAGTAAACAGCTAGTATGAAATATAAAATGTGCCTGACCAATTTGGCATGTGAAATATGGTACATCAGACCACTTCCATGTATTTTTCTTATTCTACTGTGCACCGTCGGGATGACAATGAAGGAAGTCAAGCAAGTGTTGGCATACTTGAAGTCAACTACAAGGTGCCATCAGGGGTATGCCACTGAGCTTGCCGATCGGGTCCACTTTTAAATCGAACTTAGTCAGCATAGAATTGGTGGCGCTGTTCTACCGATAAGGCGTAATTGTAGCAGACGACGCGACGCTGGCCACGCGTCTCTCAGACGACCCAATATGGCAACGGGAGTGCACCATTTTGAATCATTTTTAACAGTCATCGCCCGGTTAACGATAAAAGTTCTTCTAATTATGATGAATTTGTTAAAATTATAAGATTAATATTCGCGATTACGTGTTATTCACTACGAATTCAAAATGTAGGTTTCGCGTGGCCACCGTCGTCTGTGTAAATCTACAGCGCCCCCAAACCTATGCTGACTAACATGCTGTTTAACCTGCCGTTAAACCTGGTTAAACATTGTTAAACGCGTTAAAACGCCGGTCACCGACACATTCCGATGATTACCATAATTTATGCAAAAGGGCCCGTTTTCGCTACGTACATTAGTATACAACTTTCCTATCCCAAAGTTAATAGTATCCCTGGTGCCATTAGACAAAACCAATGACAGCAAGCCATTTCCTTTGTACTTCTGTTCTATGATGTATCTGCAGATTTAAAGAACCTTGCAAACTGTTTACCTTGATCCAGGGGCAGGGGTACTTAAATTATGTTGGGATAAGACTGAGCCACTTAATCTTTAAATCCTTACCTAATGTAAGAAGGAGTGTTCATAAACTCTCTCAATACCCAGGATGCTTGGAGGTCAAAATATGTAGTTAAAGCTGAACACCCACTACATGAGTTGGCCACAGACGAACTGGCCCAGGGGGGGGGGGTCAGTGAACATACCAAGTGGGTACGCATCCGCGTCCAAAAAAAGGGTCCAGATTTCACCACATGACGTCATCGACGTCTTTCATGACGTCATCGACGTCTTTCTGAAAAAGGGGTACTTTTTAGGTGACATCGCACTTTAGGGTATCCATTACAGCATCAAAGTATCGACGTTTAGGGGTACTATAATTGTTGTATGTACTGCACCAAGCGTGTGTCCGTGCAGATCGACTACCAAAACAAACAAACAAACAAACCTTTCCTCATAATGTAACCAACGGACCATTTTAAGCCAAGTAGTATAGAGGGCAGTGTATATACATTACTGTACTACGGGCGAGTCCTGTGGGGGCTTTGACAGTGTGGTGTGGGCGAAGAGCTGCGATAAGTCGGTACCCGATAAGTCATTGTTGTTGTTGTTTTTCCGATGCCGTAGTGATGACTGATTGACCGAGTATGATTATTTATTTATAAGGGATTTATAATGATCACAATAACAATAAGTAAGGCATAGTGAAGATAACAAATCACGACCAATGAACCATGATTACTGCTGTACACAACTGGTAAAATCGTAATCCATAGGAACGCCACGGAAAGTGTGTTACAATAATGTACAGTATGGCAATGGCATGGGGGTACAGTAGCCTAGGCTGAGTAGTCCCCCACAGGACTCGACCCGTGGTACAGTAATGTGAAAAAGAATATAATGTTAGTATGCATGCAAAATTGATATACTTGCCAATTTTATTCATTGTCACATGTGGAAATTATTTTTCATGCATTCTACATCATGCATATCACAAATTCACATGCATGAATGTCACATGATTATGAATTAAGATTATTTTGAGCATTACTATATTACGCCATTAGGGGTGCATTATTGAGTGTTGGTAATGCCGTTTAGGGTAGATTTGTATGTGTTACGTCATTTAGGTATCAAAATAGTGTTCTGGTTTACGCCATTTAGGGTCCATTTCAGAGGTGCTTGGACGCGCATGCGTGCCCGCTTGGTATGTTCACTGACCCCCCCCGGGCGAACTGGTCACCATCCAGGGGCGTAACTAGAGGGAGGGAGCATTTCCCCCCTGATCCCCACCCCAAATGAAATGACAAACTCTATGTATATACAAAAAAATAGTTGATTATGCACCCCCCCCCCTTGATCCACTAGGCCTCCCCCCCCCCCCCCCCCCCCTCCCCAATTGAACACCTGCTCACTTGATGACAGTCTGTACAAAGTTAACACTGAGAAATATTAACCTTGTCAAATCTCCAAGAGAACTGGATGTGGTTATAGTAACCCAGACTGGGCTGATATTACTTTTCAAACTTCAAATCTGGGGGCCAAAGCCAATCTATGAATATGGATGATTTGCTTGTTTGGTTTTTTTCTCACAATTTTGGACCCATTGCCAAAATCAACTCAGTGAAGTGGCATAACCCCATACATTTTGCATGCTTGTATTTATGGGCCCCGTGGACCTTGACACAATTAAGAGAACAAACTAGGAACAAGAAGAATTTACGCATAAAGACACAGCCATTATTACTTGATCTCAGGTAATCAAACATTTTAATTGTACTGTTAAAATTCTAATTAACTACTCTAATATCAACAGAAGACTATTATAATCTATATAACGTTTTAGTTTAACCTATATGACATTGTAAGGCGAGGAAAAAACCCACCCATTCCTGTTGTCTGAATGTTGGTGATAAAATGTCTATAGTTTCCAAACAAATTCAAAAATGTTACAATGTTAAAAAAAATGATAAAAAAAAAAAAAATGTAAACATTTTTATTGTTGAAAATTAGAGAAAAAAAATGTGCCGTTTGGGCCCATAGAACAGGGTAGTTGTTTTATTATTGCCTAAAGACTAATCTAATTATGCTCTGATTCTATCTGCAAGCTTCCAAATCTATTTGTGGGTAATCAAAAATATTTTTAATAAAACTATTAATACCAATATTAAAATCAATATATATATATACTGTAAAACTGTACACAATTACTTCAATTCATGTCAAGTGTTTTTTCCTAACTTACATAAAAAAACCATAAAAAAACCATTACAATCAAAACTCTACAAGCACATTTGTTTGTATTAAAATATTAAATATTGATAATTTTTAACCAAATATACATATAGACAGCATACCTTGTTCTATAATTTTGAGTAACTTTTATATTACATGCGATGTATTCTTGTATCACAAGAAATAGCGAATTCAATTATTATAGATATTGCGTATACAATAATCAGTTCAGTGTCGGCATCATTCAACCAAACATGATGCATGACCATAGACTTTCTAGACACCCCTAAACCAGGCATTCTCAAATAGTTTTGGTGAAGTGCCACTTCCAAAATTGAAAAGTGCTAAAGTGCAACACTCCATGCGAGGGAGCGGAGCCGCCACGACCAAGCCCCTAAAGGGTTGGGTCCTTGGGATCAAGCCCCTGGAAGCTCCTGTATTTGAGCTGCTAAGAAGGCCCTGGAGGGGCTCTCCTGGCACTTATTAACATGCAAAATTTGTACTGAATTTAGATGTTGTTGCTTTTAGTAATAATTTGTATTTGTATACAGAAAACGGTCCTCAAAAATTACTTTCGATCAGAATAAATTAAATATTTTAGAATATGATCTTGGGATATGAGTTACTATTCCTAAGGTGTGGGTCAAGAGGTATTATATGGGTTATTTAGGGTCAAATATGGGTCATCTTTACGCACTGTAAGTGCGCTCACGCGCCACTTTGAGCCCTGCTGCTCGCCACAAGTGACGCGTGCGCCGCTATTTGAGGATACCTGCCCTATACGCTTCTCTGAAGCTAATATTCACCATAAAGTAAGGATTTTGAGTGTTTACCTCCCCCAACTTGACACTTTAAATGAATAATATCGACAGGATTTTAAGAAAAAGTACCCTTTTCTTGAAAAAGGTCGAATTAGACCCTTTAATGCGTCACATCTAAAAAAGCAACCCTTTTTGTAGTCGCGCATGATTAACAGTGTAATGGTCAACTGGTCTAACCCTCTCCCCAGGTAAATCATATTCTTTTTAGTTTATGTGCAATACTACTATTTCTAGTGTTCAATAACAATTGATCATTCAAATATAATTCTAGGTTAACACTGCTGCATTGTTATTGAAAAGAAATAGGCAAATGAGTTATCAAAATGTTTGTATAAAAATTATATTTTAAAATATTGTCAATACGAATAACATCAAAATTACAGCCATTGGTAACAGCTGTGTTTTGTTTTTGTGTGGGTTTAGGTACTTGCAATACACAGTTTATTTGTACTATTTGGAAGACTGATATATCATTTTTTACAATATAACATAAAATACAATATTTTCTGTGAGGAGATAAAGTCCAATAAACACACACACAGTTGTTCATGATTATTCAGGTTAAAATCTGTCCATTTTGTTCACCCTTTGTATATTATCATCAAATACATTGATGACATTTGTCACTTGATTATAAAGAGGGGTAGGTGATAAAAAAGAAAGAAAGGACAACAGGTAAATAGACCTCTCATGTAGGATTGGTCAGCCGGGCCTTTCATATTTTCAAGAAAATTTGGTACAATCAAATGTATACATTTTCAATTCCTTTTTGAATTTGTCAAAAAAGTTTGAAAACCTAAAGCCATACCTCATTTTCCAGCTTGAATAACTTTTGTAGAAATTGGATAACCAATATTTCTAATGGACAAGTTAACTATGTCAAATTCAAATACCACTTATTGGTAGAAGTGCGCAGTGTATCTTTTCAAAAATTGTGAATGAGAGAACTGATAACCACTGAGATGGAGGATCTTATAAACAGTCAGTGGGTTAACAGTCTTGAGGTGGGGGTTAAAGTGGCCTGATCTCTCCGGAGAAAAATAAATCTGATCAATTTAATAAAAAAGGCCTGAGCAAAAATATTGTTTAGGAGATGCCTTCCAAATTGGCTAAAATTCATGTATTTCCTGGACCACATCAGTGAGGAGCTTTGCTCCACTTGATACACTTGCTGCACTTGATATACACTCGTCAAAAGAAGTTCCTTGCCACTCATTGAAGTTCAAATATTTCACATAAATATTTAATATAAATTAAACAATTGCACATCAAAATAAGCAGACAATAATTCTCTATCATGTCTGTATGAAATTAAGACGTACGCATTCATGCATGGCTGAGCACATTCATTAAGCAATGGTAAGGTGCGTAAAAGGAAATTACAAGAAATTAGCATTTACAGTCATTTGAATGGAGGGATTATCCAATTTTGTGCAATCTTCTTGCCATTGTCAAGTGAATGGGATCTACCATGCATGAGTGATCATGTCTAAATTCCATGTTAAGCTGTTAGAGGATTACTTTCTGCTTATTTTGATATACAATTATATATATATAATTATATATATTCTATTAAATATTAATTTAATTTAAGTGGCAAGGAACTTCTTTTGAAGAGTGTAGGTCACAATACAAGTGCGCTACTATAGTTTAATCAGTTCCAAATTGGCGAGAAATATTCAGGTTGTATCTCTCCAGGCACAGAAGTGATCCAAGCATACTCGCGCGCTTATGGCTAAATGCAAATGGATTTTGCCCCTAAGCACGCATCACGCATATGATGCACTGTGCGCTTGTTGCCTTCATTTTCGCCCGCGTCCTTCTGTATTCATTCGCTGCTGTAATGATGCTTTGCCAATTTGGAACTGATCAAACTAAGGGGTAAATCAATATTGGATGTGCCCTTGTTTGGGACTAATGCCAAACAAAACAAAATAAACCATTATTTGAATTACTGTAAAACACTATAAATTTCGCGGATACTTTATTTTGCGAATTTAAAATAATTGCTATATTAGCGAGCATTTAATTTTGCGAACCTGGAAATTTTACTGTTACTTTCAATGCAAAATTGTCAGTTTCCCGGGTATTTAATTTTGCGAATCCGCATCCCCTTGCAAAATTAAGTGGTTTTACAGTACATTATCTTAATAAATTAACTTTAAAGATAATGCTCCTGTCAAATACATGTTACCATTGACTAGGCAGGGACTGAGTTTTAAGGCGCGCGAGAGTGATCGCGTGCTACTGCGCGCCTGAAACTGTCTGTGACTGATCGCGCGCCTTGTGATTGTCCAAAGCTTATTAATCTGATCCCTCCACACGATCGACAGATCATGCAAGAGTGCTCTAGCTCTTTGACAGCTTTTCTATAAAAATGAAACGGGAAAAGTCGCCCAAAATTCTCGCAAAAATGTTGAGCCCTGCTTTGTAAAATAAATCCCATAACCAGAAAAGCATTTTTAGATCGTCGTGTAAGCTTTGTGGGCTACCTGAGCCAATCAACGGCAACTCTCATCATTAAAAAAACACGCCAGCGACTGACATTGATGCAGAATAATGCCCGGAATTCTTTTTATTAGTATTATATGTCATGCGCATCAATTGACCGGTCGATTTGACAAAGAATCAACAAACCATGCGGTTGTAAAATGTTTTTGTTGATGTTGGAAACAAGCGAAGCGAATCGCCGATGATGGCGGGGGAAAATAAAGTGAAATTCGCCACTCGTAGGAGTTGGAATTTGAAAGACATTGGTTTTGCAAAAAACGTCAATAATCACGATGGGATCACGTACATTAGTGAAGTTTGGTGCGATCTCCAAATGTCAAATTTTCCCAGAAACTGTTTCCCAAATTTACTTGTTTTCCGGTGAGTATAATTCAATTGTATGGATCCGAACAAAAATGCTCTCCTTGATTACCTGGGAAAAGCTTTTTGTTTGCTCTCCTACTGCTCCCCTTAAAGGCACCAGGGGAGTTATTTACTGCTCTCCTGCTAATTTCAAAACTCAGTCCCTGACTAGGCCCGATATACTTTCTACTGCAGAGCATTTAACATAACAGTTTGCATATTTCAGTTTTCCGTTTCTCGATCTCTCTTATCCACTCGAGCAAGGAACGGAGCATTGTAGGATCCCAGATATAGGTTTGGTCCCATGTCAAGAACCTCGCTCACACCATTAATGGTTGCACCAGTTGGGTCATGAAGACTATCAACAATTTGTCCATCATCGTTAAGATGAATCACAAGACCGTATTTAGGTATTAGTCTCATGATGAATTCCTGGCTAAACAACTGGAAGATAAACACAAAGAAAATAAATAAATAATTTCACAGGAGCATAACTTGAATTTAGTGCTGATATGATTTTTGTACCTTATGACAGCAGGCTTTGATGAAGTAACATGATTCCATTGAAGATAAGATTTTTTGGTAAGATTGTTTTTTGTGCTAACAGTTTTGCTGGGCAACATCCAGATTTCTCATAGCAACTTTTTGATGGAGAAAGCTGGTCAACGCAAGACTGTCAGCACAAAAATAAAATAAAACTTTATCTGACTTTGGTCTTGCAAAAAAACACCTCATCCCTACTGATTATCTATAGACCTGATGATTACGAACATGATTCCTTGTTTGCAACGGTGAAATACACAATTCGAATGCATGCAGCTTTTAAATATTCCCCATATCCCGTCTCAATTTTTAAAGAGATATATATCTACATGGTATTTTCAAAGTCAGGTGTGAAATTACGGTATATTTAAGTTTGATTGGTTTATAGGGATACCTAACACAAATTGCATCCCATAAAAAGGAATTGCATCCCATAAAAAGGAATTGCACCCCAGCTTGATAAATTATTTGAAATGTTGTACCTCGAGGGGCAAAACAAACTTGAGGGCTATATAGATGCATTTATTTTGTCGTTCTGAAAAGACACACACAACTATTTATGCAGATTACTAATGTGTTTCTCTTTTTAAATATTTGTATGTATGTCTTACTGCAGTATGTGTACTACAGAATAATAATTCATTCCAATGGTTATGCATAGTAGTACATAGTACACAATTATATGGTTTTATATAATGATAGGCCTAATTTAAGCTATGTGATCGTTTTTACGATCATGGCTCGATTAAATTAAATTTGTGATATCATTATATAAAACAAATATTGAATGCCTTTTGTTTGTGTAATTATAAAACTATATCACCCGGTCAAATTTGGATCATTCCATCACACTCGGCTTTGCCTCGTCCTCGTGCAATGGAAAAATCCAAATTGAACCTTATGATATAGTTTGTACTATCCCACTCTCGGGCATTCAATATTTATATAATATAAGACTTTTAATGGGAAAATGTTCATCAAAACCACTGAACTTATAACCTAATTACCTTGGCTATAACATTCCTCATCCATGGCCTAGTAGACATGAAATCATACATAGAGAATGATGGTTTCCTTACTGCTGCCATGCCAACCCAATAACCAGACGAGCCAGCATATCTTATGTTGTCTGGGATACCAGGAAGATTATCAGCAAAGATTTCAGCAGTGCCTGCTTTCTCACCCTTTATATAGTATCTGTAGAAATTGAAAATAATAGTAATTTTCAAAGAACCGGGTTAGTCAGAGAACTGTTAATTGCCACAACTATTCAGTTATGCTTGTAACCGATGTTCTATGAGCAGTGGATGACATTTTGTTGTTGAGCAAATGGGGGGGGGGGGCAAGAGAAAATATTGGGGGATGTGCATGAAGCACATAAAAATGTTGCCTTTAATGTCAAACTGGACATTTCGACCCAATTTCAAACCCATTTTAAGTCATTTTGATAATTAAAAGTCAACATTTTCAATTGTTTGGGGACAAAATGGGATGAGCCTTGATCTGACTGAGGGAAAGTGGGGGAGGGGAGGAATCATGACTGGGGGAATTTTCACCCCATGGTGCCGCCACTCTCTATTATAAATCTAATGGTATTATGTTTTATCACACATCTTTATATTAGTAATTGTTTGTTGAATTTCAAACGCGCAGACAAAAGTTTTGCACCCAATGTTACTAAAAATCCCTACCACCCATCTTTCAAATTGTTTGGCTCGCACATGTGTGACTTTAGTTCATAAAGTGAAAGGAACATAATCAGTTGAAATTATTGTTTTTTATCCTTAACCTTCTCATTGATGGCTCTCACTCAAGTCACTACCTTGCTTAGACCCAATTTTATCAATGGACAGGGCCATTCGGCAGGCTATCTTCATGCTCAGGCTAGACATCAATTGATTGGACTAGGCTATGCTCAGGACAGAAAATCAATGAACTGGTCTGGTCAGAGAGTCTAGGGATAGATCTTTGACGGGATGTACAATATCAAAATGCACATGCATGTCAAATTGCTATCACTTCCGAGTTACCTCTGGGCACAAGAAAGGCAACCATGTTCTTGGGTAATCCCAGGAATAAATGCTGCATATCCCTAAAATAGGCGCTGATATCTGCACAGAGGAATACATATTGATGATAACAGTGTGGTACTGTAAAACAAGTTAATTTTGCAAATTTCGCGAGAGGTTCAAATTCGCGAAATTATATCGCCGCGAATTAATGTGTTTGAAGATGATAGAAATGGTAGCATAATTCGACAGCCTTTACACTGGATACAGATTGATACTACATGTACCATTTATTTGTATCCAGTGTACATAAAACAAAGCTTAATTGACACAAATGATTCATTTTTAAAGACGTTGTAATGATATCAGTTGAAAATCGCATTACATTTGACTTTTTTTCAGTTCAGAATTGTCGTATTTGCTATTAATTTACTTACTGTAATATCCCGACAGATTCATCCCTGTGTGTCATACTTATTTTATAATTGGGTGTAGGCTTCACAATTGGGCAGTCTCGACATCTTTTTACGTGTAATAGCAAATATTTTTTAGTAAATGAAATTATAGATTCGTGAAATTAAGTTTACGCGAAACTGTTGATGATTAGCAATTCGCGAAAAAAACATGCCGCAAAAATTAACTTGTTTTACAGTATTTAAGCTTATTTACTCACTTATGTATTCTCATTCTCAGGCTTTCTGATACAAGTACAAAATCTTCTTCAGGTGATAGTTGGATGCCATTTGCCATAGCTAAACCATCCATCAGAACAACTACTTCATCTATTATTGGGTCATATCTTAATAATCTGTAAAGCAATGATCAAAATGTTATCTTAATAGCGTAATCTTTTTTTATTGTATATAACTGTATTATTGCTGTGCAATTGGGTAATTTTGTAACACCCTGCCTGGTGGTTATTAGAATGGGCCCCAGTTGTCTTGACTTTTAATATTAATTTCTTTAGTTTTTAAACATGTTAATATGTGATTTAATCAAGTTGGTTTAATAATATTAATTTCTTCAGAACAGGCGGTATGTCAAGCAAGAAGTATTTTTATGAGCATTTTGCAAATTGCAATGCTTAGCGATATCTAAAGTTATACAACAATGACACTTGTGCATTCAGCTAAAATAGCTATCTAAAATAACTATCTGAAATGTTCTTTAAAAGAGCTGGTTGTGGTCTAATTTGAAAAGGGTTCATTATCTTATTGGGTCTCTAATATAATTATCCAATTCCATATTTTGACCACATCATGATTGTAATCCAAGAAACTCCAATTAAATTTTTAAAAAAACTGGCTTAAACATCAATCTAATCCATATATTATTAAGTAATTACAAATAATAAGATTACCTTCCTGTAGCGCTGCTTTCTAATGCTAACAGCCTGTTGTCCCTTCTTTCAAATTTATCACTGGAATCAGTGAAATAAATCATATCATCAGATGCTATGTCAAGATCATTTAAGAAATTTAGTTGACGGCCCTCAACTGGCTTCTGAGTAGAAAGGAGATGCTCAGCTTGGCCTAAGAAAAACAAAAGAAGAGAAAAATAAAGGAAATCAAACAAATGTATAACCTCTCAAGGCACATACAACCTGTGTAAGGCTGTGTTCCATGTGAAATTTAGATTTTAACCCTAACCAGACAAGCTATGTTTTTGTGTGGAAACCGGGGAGGGTCAAAGTATGAATTTTTTACCCAACAAATTGCGGCGAAACCCCAGGATTACACCCCTGGACCCTCACCATGCGGCGTCCCTGACCACTCAGCTATACGCCAACACTTGCCCGGACAGCGATTTCGTACCCACATACTAGCTCGGATGATGATGTCATTGAATTGAATGCTGTAGCATGCATGCACATGGACATTGCCTAGTGAATCGTAGGTTCCATGAAGGTTAGGGTTAGAGTAAGGTGTCATTTTCAATTTAAAATAGCTTTGTAACATAATTTCTTTATAAATGTGTCATTTCTTGAGATTATGGTGTTATGAGTCACATATTTTGATTTATCATAGGAAGTCATTTTGATTAAAAGTCTTATTCATATATTTGGAAAATCCACTTAGTACCCTGACACCATCATGGCTTATACACATTAAATATTCAACAATTAAGTGGCAGGAAAGTCTGCACCATTGGTCTGGACCAAGTATGAAACAAATGCTTACTCCTTAATTCCTTCAATAGACAACCAATGATGATCTGGTGATCAACCGGAGATAATCGGATTTATTATCATAATTGATACGGTACTAAAATGAATATGCTAATTAGATTTGGAGATTTTGGGCCTAATATGGAAGAAATAACCTACAAATGCCAAATTATGAAACATTTAGGTACATTAACAACACTTTTTACCTATTTTAAGATGTTAAATAAGACTTACGGTGGGGTTTATCTTGATTTCAAACACTGCCGGGTATTGCCAGAATTCAAAAATATTATTGTGTGGTGTGCACTCTACAGCTGTGGAATTTGTCTTTATATATTGTTTGTAGTGTTTGTGCAATGTTAATAAATCATCAAAGTCCTTTTTCATATCTAAGCAAGAAATTTACATGAATTTCTGTGTTTGGTACCATTGGTAGTATTTTATCTTTGCTATCTACTGAAGATAGCAGCATACTGAACGGACCGACCGTTTAAACAAACAAACAAACAAATACTGCTAGAAAATAGTATGTAGACCAAGCGTGTGCAACCTGCGGCCCGCGGGCCACATGCGGCCTGCCGACCTCTAATCTGCGGCCCGCGAAGCAATCCTAAAATTCCCATTGATGCGGCCCGTTTTAACCGGAACTCTCTAGTTTTACACAAATGGCGGATTTATTTAGTGGTGTGCTCCCTTATAATTAGTAGGGTGACGCGCTGCGTTAGTAAATATAACTCAAGGCGTGATTGCGTAATAAAATCCTGGTTAAAATGGCGCTTGCAGCAGCAACAGTGAGTATAAAGAGGAAATTACACGAAGAGAAGCGAGTATTCCATGAGCAATGGACTTCCCCTCTCCCTATTACTCCTCCTCCGGACGTGTTTTGGAATGTTTGACAATCACTGCGGCCCGTGAATAGATCTCAAAATCACAATGCGGCCCGTGTGGTAGAAAAGGTTGCACATGCTTGATGTAGACATTTAGAGTTATTATGACAGAATGAAAAATATTATTTGGTGGTGTGCACTAACATCCATTGGTTGTGTAACACTCACAAGGCAGGGTTTGTGCAGAAAGCAAACTGCCCACTGATGGTTTTTATTGGAAAAAGCGAACTGCCCACTGATGGTTTTTATTGGAAATGAAAAAAATGAAAATTGTGCGTATGTAGCCTTTTTTGCTACACTGACTATGAAAATTAACTTCAAACCAGTATTCGCATATCGGCAGTCACATTACATCATGCGAATAGCGCACGCTATTCGATGTAACACTATTTTTGAGGAAAATTATTTTCACATAAAGAGATCTATAAGTTTAATATCAAAATCGATTAATAATTAACCAATTAGCATACAGATTTCACCAAATAAAACCTTCCAAGTGTTTTCTTGATATATATAGAAACCATTTTTAGGCAAATTGATTGAGCCAAATCCAAGCGGTGCTTCAAATTGATCTGTATGTGATTTTCTTACGGTGTATTGAGTAGAACAGTATGTCGAGGGTTGAACGCCAGAAGGCCTTAACTCAAGAAATACTATTTTGAGATAATCAACTTTCAAATATTTGAGACTCATTACAATACACTGTAGCACCCAATTTATAACTTTAATTTTAGTCAAATTAAGAGTGTTTATGAATTATATCTTTATGGTTCTGAAAATCTAGGTTAAATATGGATTATTTTTGTACCAAAATATCAATTTGCCCAAAAATTGAGTTACAGCCTTCTGGCGCTCAACTCTCGATGTGATGTTACTGATGCTATGACAAGCACCCCCTGGGCTGCCCCTTATATCCCCACATTGGTATTTGTACTGAGTAGTCCATGGGTACCGTATTTGTACTGAGTAGTCCATGGATACCCCCTTCACTACTATAATACGACTTACCACTTTCAGTATCGACTCTGAAAAGTCCCTTATAGGCATCTAAAACGTAGAGTTTACCATCTTTGTGTACACGCATACCTAGTGGACGTCCACATGTATGCTCATTCTCTACACCACCTGTTGGTTAAAACATAGCCATATTAGGACATAATTATTGACATTTCAACCAATAATAATTTAGATTTTTAAGTACGATAGATAACACACATTTGTACAGACCTTGTATGTTTCTTCTCTTGAAGTTCAACATTGCATCTCTATTTTCAAGTTGGGTTACACTAAGTCCATTTTATAGACCATTCTTAAACAGCTAAGAATGTTTAAGCAATTCTCATTGGTTCTCAGAGAAATCGGCGACATTTATATGAGAAAACTTAACATGGCATGCATTAATTAGCATGACCACTCTCGCGCATTGCGTGGTAGCTAAAGTTTTGTTTCATAACGCACACTTCTGCAGTGCGTTTACTGCGTTTTTCCTGCGTTATTATGCAGCGCACTACACCAACGACTCATGGTGCACTCACCCTACGGGATTGGATGGAATGTTTGTGGGTTATTCGATACAAAACAGGGGGTAAAAGTTGACAAATGTGGGCAATTAAAGGTACAAACTTGATTAAATTAATGTCTATAGTATGACAGTTTAAGAATGAGAATAAAGGAATTGTTTTTAGACCGTATCCATGTTATATTGTCTGACATAAATAATCGCATTTATGTCAGACAATATAACACGGATACGGTCTAAAAACAGTACCTTTATTCTCTAATTTCAAATAAAGATTGAAAAAATCTTGAACTACATCTTGAACTACATAAACCTGTATTGCTATTTTGAACCATTTTTTGAAACAGAGGGGGGGGGGGGGGGGGGGGGGGGTGGGGGTGGAGGGGTATGCATGTATATAAGAAAATTCCTGGGGTATGATTTATGCTGGGAAACCTTAAACATGGGTCCCAAATTGTGAATAATCCCAAAACATGGGTCCCAAATTGTGAATAATCCCAAAACATGGATCCCAAATTGTGAATAATCCCAAAACATGGGTCCCAAATTGTGAATAATCCCAAAACATGGATCCCAAATTGTGAATAATCCCAAAACATGGGTCCCAAATTGTGAATAATCCCAAAACATGGGTACCCAATTGTGAATAATCCCAAATTGTGAATAATCCCAAAACATGGGTCCCAAATTGTGAATAATCCCAAAACATGGGTACCCAATTGTGAATAATCCCAAAACATGGGTACCAAATTGTGAATAATCCCAAAACATGGGTCCCAAATTGTGAATAATCCCAAAACATGGGTCCCAAATTGTGAATAATCCCAAAACATGGGTCCCAAATTGTGAATAATCCCAAAACATGGGTCCCAAATTGTGAATAATCCCAAAACATGGGTCCCAAATTGTGAATAATCCCAAAACATGGGTCCCAAATTGTGAATAATCCCAAAACATGGGTCCCAAATTGTGAATAATCCCAAAACATGGGTCCCAAATTGTGAATAATTCCAAAACATGGGTCCCAAATTGTGAATAATCCCAAAACATGGGTCCCAAATTGTGAATAATCCCAAAACATGGGTCCCAAATTGTGAATAATCTCAAAACATGGGTCCAGCCCAAATCACAAACAAACAAGTCTAATCAGCCATTTTCTAAGTAAAAACAAACTCCAGCGGATCACCCCAGTCAAAAATAATTTGAGATATATGATTTAATCCATATGAATTTCTTGAGTCCATTTTTGGTAGCTAATAACAGGACCATTTAAATAAGTCAGTTATACAGCTGTTTACAGGTAGATAGAGCTGGTTACGCTTTATTGACTTTGGTAAAACTGTTAACAATGCTAAGTCAATATCCACTCTTTTGTCTGTCGCCGATGTTCCCTACACACAAAATGAAGAGATGTCGACTAAATTTCTACAAAGTCAAACTCTCTTCGTCATATTTTCACCAGGTTACCTCTGGTTAGAATTTAAAAGACATGGTTAGAAAGTAGAGGTCTTCAATGAATTTGATATATATATATTATGAATCATTGGTGGAAGAAAATACCAATAAAATCTTGGTATTCTAGCATCATATGTGTAGCTTCAATTGAAATGGAAAATCATCAACTCAGACTGCCCAATCAGGAGTTTTATCACCAGTAAAGTAAAAGTAGCTTTAACCCAAATTTGTATCCCTACAATTGAATGTAAAGCTTACGATATAAACCTGAATCCCACACTTACCGCATGGGGGTACCCCTAGTCTTGCAATCTCAACTGTTTTGCCTCGATGAATCTTAACAATTCTACCATCTGCTAAACCTGTGAATATACCACCTATATAATAAATAAACAAAATACATTACTGTACACATTACTGGTAAGAGGAATGACAACAAACAAACAACATGTTTATCTGTACACAATACTGGTTAGGAAGATCACAAAATGCAATGGATAGATTTGTTACATTCCTTTGTGAATTTGTGATTCATCCAATCAGAGATTCTCTTTGTCAGACTGAATGGTATTTTAGCTAACATCTTAGAAGCTCAAATTTGATTGGTTGACATAGCTATACAACACATTTAAGTAAAGAAACAAAAATACAAATACAATTATTTTTCCTCATCTTAATTAGATATAAGGTTATGTCCTAATGGCATTCTATAGACAGTTACGTTCAAACTGTAGAAGGGGCAGAGCAAAATGAAGAACCTTTTCGAATTTAGTATGTTATTGCAATAATATTTTCAGTACCATGCAATTCATAAAGTGTTAATACGAGTATTCAGAATACCCTTGACTAAATTTATCAGCTTAGTGTAATTGATTACAGTTCATAATTCTGAATAAAGACCTTAACCTTCGAGAGAGATTAATCAAAATTAATATTATTAGTAGGTATTTTCACGGCATGCAATTCACAAAGCACCAAATTAAGCGTAAAATGTCCTTGAGTCTGATGTGTAGGTGTGTTTGACTGTTGTTGAGTTAATGACCGAGGAGTGACATTTTCTTACAGGTTTTTCCCTTTCATTTGCAATGGTCTACTGGTTTTGGCATACAAAACATGAGGTCAAACCTATAAAAAGTACTTATTTACATTGACAAATTAACTAACTAACTTGAATGATAGCATAATTGTAATATCAGTAATATCATTAGAAATAGTGTGCTATATTGTAAAATTGGTTGCATCTACTCTTATTTACAAAGAGAACAATAGAATGACTGCAAAATGTCATGCAATTTCACCCATTTGCACTTCAACCTGTCATAAAATCCGAACCCAAGTCGTCAAGAGGGTTTAGTGCCTTCTATTGTAAAGCCCTTGTCATCCTCTATCTATCCATGTAGGACTCACGATCACAGAGTACATACTCTTTTTGGAAAATGTGGAGCCTCTATCTTTCACCCTTACACATCAACCATCAAAAACCTGATTTTTGGGCATTTTAAACCACTACATTGCTTTATTCTGAAACACTCTTACTTAAACATGGTGTTAAAGTGTATTTTTGACTTCTCTATACGCTACTTGCACGGTACAGATGGAACCATTGAAAACGAGGCTCTCCCCTCACCGCGCACTATCACGCCACACTGCATCATGGTTTCACGCAGGATTGTGCATAGTGTGGATGATAATGGATCCAAAACATAATAATTATAAAATTGGATGATTTACGCCCAATATGTATTGGTCTAAAATAATGTTAAAAACTCATAGCTCGACCAATACATATGGGCTCAATCTATCCGATTTTATATCATAGCTCAGTTCTCTGGCAAATTTAAGATTTGTGATTAGTATTTAGTATATTTGAGCTATATTTCAGACAGTTGTTAGCGTACACAAAAAGCTTTCCCTGTGAAAGTAAATATGCACAATTTCTTGTGGAAGTCACACAATCCAGTTGGCTGTGTATACTAATTAGTTTAGGAGCAGCTTATTTCAAACCCTTCTCATTTTGTCATGGTCAAGTCTCATGGGTAAAATAAGCACTGTGGTTTGGAAAACCCATGAACTTCGGGTAATACAAAGGATAAGGGATATTACAATATCTCTTTAAGATAACAACAGTATTTCCTTCCTTTCGATAAACCGGTACAATTACCAGATATTAACATCGTGTTTGATAGCAAAATTCTCCCAAGGAAAAAATATCACATTTATTGGAATGTAAAATTGTCAGAGGTTCACCCACAAATTCATCATTTTGGGGAATTTTTGGGACGCATTTTTTATTTGAAATATACACATCACACACACTGAAAGCTATCAATCAAAGTAATATTGTTTAAACCTGTCAGAACTGTTGGAACCTTTGCTCCATATAATGTAAGACGAGCTAGAGGTAGACAACATTTATGTCAAGCATTCTAGGTTCTATCATTTTGATCATCATTCACTAACGTCAAAACACCTAAAAATTCCGATCTCAAAATGAACGAGCATCTAATGCAACAGAATTATCTATGAGAATCTATGGGATCCTCATAACAAAAGAGCTTATCTCTCTCATTAGTGATTGCGCTAACGACTGACTGATTTCATTCAAGAAATGCATCATTACACAGCTCCTTGCATCACTGCACAAACCATCTGTATTGTGTGCGTGCACTGAAGTGGATTTAGGAATAGGAACCTAATGACACAGCAAACAAACTAAATGCTACATTTCACTCAAAACTTTACCATAGGTCCCAGCCACTCCCAGCCATGCATTAAACCCTTGACTAATTAAAGTGCATCATACCGTCACAACGAAGCACTTTTTTGTTAATGTACTATGTAATAATTGATGCGTGGTTGACCTAAGGTACACTTTATCCACAAACAAACCTGGGGTGCTCAGTGGTCATTACAAGGGGGTATCATGCGCGTCGAAGGACTTTTCAAAAAGTACCCTAAATACGTAATCATGTTAAGGCATAGTAAAAAAAATGACATGTTTCCCGTCCGGACTTTTTAAAAAAAGGAGGAGAGAGGGTCTTACTATTTACTATTTTCCCATTTTTTGCTATTTTTTCAAGATGGCCGCCAAGTCGAAAGTGACAAACTGACTGTGTTGCAGACACTCCTAAACAGGATTTTCCACTCTAATTGCCAGAGGAATACAAATATGAAAAGGTTTACCTAATATATAGAGCCAAGTACACATTGTTTCTTTATGTTTTCGTCATTTTTCAGGATGAATGAGGAACAAAACATCATTGATCGAAAGGATGTAGGAGAAGCCATGTCAATAATTCTGTGTCCTGTATGGCATGAACATGCTATGAAATGATACAGCATTTCCATTACACCTACCCTATGGGAAAAGGATCAATCACTAAAAAAAAATAAAAAAAATAAAAAATAAAAAAATAAAAAAATAAAAAATAAAATTTTTTTTTTACAGAATTTTCGGAAATAGTAAATAGTAAAAAATAGGAGGCGGCGGCCAAAAAGGAGGCGGGCGGGGACGGGAAACATGTTTATTTTTTTACTAGGCCTTAAATGTGAAAAAGCACTCCCTTAACAAGTATGGCACAGTATTTTACATACCCTAAGCAAGTAATATCAGTATTTCCAATACCCTAAACAAGTACTCAAAATATTTTGATACCCTAAACAAGTACTCAAAATATATTGAAACCCTAAGCAAGTAATTTGTATGATTTAAACCTCTTACCGCGTATGACACATTTCTAACCCTTTTTTCCTTCCCTAATAACATGAATAAGCTATAAGTATTATGAAACAAAAATACTGAGCTGATTTATCAGATAACTTGCGAAGGATACAATTTGAGAAATATATCTTGCCCATGCATCATGGCTATTTATAATCCTCATGGAGCAAATAAGGACCCTAAATTTGAAAGCCAATGATTTAAAAAGTACCCTTTTTCTTAATTTGGCTTGTTTTGACACCCTATTCACGTTACGTACGTAACGTGCCCCAGCTTCAAAAACTACCCTAATTATGTGATTTCTTGGACAGGCATGATACCCCTCTTGTAATGACCACTGAGCACCCAGGGCAAACAAATCATGGGATATATTATGTTATAATTCATTTAATTTTCAATAATCTCTTGTGGGTTTGTTGAATCACCAATTCATTTTACTCTTTGCTGTTTTTATCCTACACAATATTAACATTTCCAACGATTTTTTTATTTTTATGTTTTTAAAGACTGTACAACAGCATGATAGAATTATATGGATACAGTGTACTTTAGGTCTCAGCAATGCACATGGTACAAAAAAGTGCTTTGATGTGACAATATGATGCACTTTATATTATTCTGTCAAAAAAATTAATACATGGCTGGGACCTTAATTACACTAATTTCATGTTTTCTTTGCAAATATACTTATTGGTGGAACCCTAGTGCTCTCCATTTCAAAACACATGGCATCTATTGCCTTAAATTGGCCTTCTAGCACTTAAAACCTTTATTTTGCTATTCCTTTAAAATCCTTACACCCGGCCCTATGGAATACATTATCTTTATCTTCCCCACAGGGAATGTTAATTTTAAATGGGGTTACTTGCATGGGTAACTCCATTTGATATCTACACTCCCTGTGTGGAAGATTAAGGTCATGTCTTCCATAGGGGGTGTATGGATTTCAACTGGAATAGCCCATTATGACATGTTTTGTTCAATATTTTACCTCTAACTCTTTCTAATGACTCTGGACCGACTATTTGTCCTTCTAATATCTTCTCAGCATTTGTTAGTCTGTAGTTGACTGCCAATGGCCCCTCAAATGCAGGTGGAGCTGGAAGACTAAAATTCAATACAAAATAAGAAATATATATAACCATCATTTTTTTCAACAAGAAAAACTGTAGTCATATGTTAAAATATGTGTTACTTTTCATCGAGTTTCGAGTCTAAATTTTCGAGTTTTGAGTCACAATTTCTGAGTCTCAAACCCCCCAAACCGAGTCTTGAAAACCAAAAACCAAGTTTGGATAATTAAAATACGAGTCTTGGAAACCATAAACCGAGTTTTAATAATTAAAAATCGAGTCTTGAAAACCAAAAACCAAAAACCGAGTTTCAATAATTAAAAATTGAGTCTTGAAAACCAAAAACCGAGTTTCAATAATTAAAAATACTGCAAGTCACGACTTGCGAATCTTCCTGGCTGGGAGATCAACTAAATGAGGTCAAAGGTCACATAGGGGTCATGTCCCCCCCCCCCCCCCACCCCGGTGTTCATGTTTCTTTTCTCAAAGTTTGACGTCAATCAGGCAACTTTTACGATTTGACCTATGGATGACCTTTGACCTCAGATGACCTTTTATTATTTTTTGACATGTTCCCCCGGTGTTCATTGCATGATTTAACCCCTTGTTGACCTTTGACCTTGGATGACCTCTAATGAACGTTGACCTCGGATGACCTCTTCTTAATTTTAGACATGTTCACCCTGTGTTCATGTTTCTTTTCCCCCAAGTTTGAAGTCAATCGGGCAACTTTTACGATTTGACCCCTGGATGACCTTTGACCTCAGATGACCTATGCAAATTAGACCCCCCCCAAATGAGGTCGGATGACCTCTAATTGTTTTTTGACATGTTCTCCCGGTGTTCATTGCATGATTTAACCCACTGTTGTCCTTTGACCTTGGATGACCTCTAATGAGCGTTGACCTCAGATGACCTCTAATTAATTTTAGACATGTTCACCCGGTGTTCATGTTTCTTTTCTCCACGTTTGAAGTCAATCGGGCAACTTTTACAATTTGACTCCTGGATGACCTTTGACCTCAGGATGACCTTTGACCTCAGGTGACCTATACAAATTAGTCAATCCGTCCATCCGTTCAAAAGATACAGCATTCGGAAAAAAGGCTAACCAAATGGCACAAAAAGGCTAACCAAAAGGCACACACGGACAGACAGACATTGATATAATGACAAAATCCCCTTCTGGTTTTAAAACCAGGGGGATGAAAACCAAGTCTCGAAAACAAAAACCCAGTTGAAATTATCCAACGAGGACAAGGCTGGGGTCGTGTATGAGATTCCCTGTGCAGCGGCAGCACCAGCATTCTAAATTATGGGTGGGGGGAGAACAGGGGGAAAGAAAAAAATCTGGGGGGAGGGGCAAGACCAAAATATTGTGCGTGAGCCACACCGAAATGTTGGCTTTTATTGTGAAAATTGCCTGAAATTAGCTTAATTTGTTCTGAATTAGACATTTCAGAGTTCAGACCAATTTTAAGCTAAAATTCACCATTTTCGATTGCTTAGGGGACAAAATGGGGTGGGCTCGAGCTGACTGGGGGAGAGGTCGTGACTGGGGAGGGGGCACCACCATTGTATAAAGGATGATGAAGGTACCAGGATAGAATGAGGTATGAGACAGGAAATGTAAAACTAACCATTACTTACCTGAAACTGACTGGTTCTATGGGTGATTGAATGACAATCAGTGATAATGACAACAAGATGGCTGCTATAACAAGCACTTTTATCACCAAGTTACATAGTTTCCTGTAATTCAGAAAGATAAAAACAAAGCAGTTCTAAACAAAAAATAAAATTTTCCTCCAACAATTTATAACAAAGGTATAGTCTATTTATTTATCACGATACAGTGACGCAACTGCGTCATTTACTTATTGCAGAGTATAAGCACACATGCCTACTTGAGGCGCTGGCGTACCGGGTGGTTCAAAAAAAAGTTGACCCAAGTTCAAAGTAATTTTTCAACCACATTTAAAGTTTCAGATAATTTCTGTTTGCTTAGTCTTAATCAGCAGTAAGTTTTGAAATTATCCAGATAAGATGGTACATTTATCTTGGTTGGTTCTTCAGATATAGTTCATTACAGAAATCATACACAAAGCTGCCTTGGCCACGGGAGCGTCCTTTAGTAGAGATGGAATGCACAAAGTGGACTTATACACGATTGGTCACAAATTGTAAAAATAGGAGAAAAAGAAACAAGGAGACATCTGAGACATCTGTCTGGTGCTTGACATTACCTACCTGTACGTATCTACGTTTCTTTGTTGAATGTGAATGGCACATAAGCATAGAGATTGGGATACTTTGTCAGGGCGGGCTTTTCAATTCTGAAACTAGAGCATGCTGTTTTGTTTAAGACAAAAACTAATAACGCTCCCGTGGACAAGTCAGTTTTGTACATGTTTTCTGTAATGAACCATATCTGAAGAACCAAACAAGCTAAACGTGCCATCTTTTCAGGATAATTTCAAAACTTACTGCTGATCAAGACTAAGCAAACAGAAATTATCTGAAACTTTAAATGTGGTTGAAAAATCACTTTGAACTTGGGTCAACTTTTTTTTGAACCACCCGGTATATACGCGCTCGTAGAAAGACGGAAGATACATATGCCACATAGAAAGACAAAAGAAGATACATATGCACAGGTAAATGCTGCGCCTGTAAAGTAAAGTTACTGTCCAGAGGAAGATAAATAGAGCATAGAGAGCAAAACATTTGGGTAGAGGGTCATGGAATTCATACTAAAACAATTATATATTTTTGGCACTTTTATTTTTTCCAATACATGTTTAAGGCGACACAAAAAACACCTGACTTTTAACGTTTTTTTCTACAGTAGAAATTGGTGGGAAAAAAATCATGTGCCAACCTTTTTTGGGGGAAAACAAAAATCCTGACCCAACCTGAGAAGTCCATTTGCCCATATATAGATCAGGGTGTGTTTTTATCAACTAAAGCTGATTTGTTTCTCAAATGATTTCAGTGACTTTCTTGTGATGTGAAAATAGTCATCCCCAAGCAGTGCTCACCATTAAAAGTTGGTTCCATCAAGATGTTCAATGATTTTGTTCAATTATTTAAAAATACTTTCAACACTTCAGGTTGAATCTTCAATCAATTTTACATTTAGTTTAGACGCTGAGCGAGCATTTCTAACTTAGGTTCACATAGGGACATTTTCCATGGTCAATATAAAAGTACATATGCTGCCTTTATGATACTTCATATAAATAGTATACTAAACATTAAAGGCATATTATGTGATCTTTTCCAAGTAGCGCCCTCTATCATTGATTTTTCTATGAAAGCAGATTTTCTTGCAGATTTGCATTTTTGATCATAAATCATAAAGACCTTCTAAGTTACAGATCGATACGATTCCTAATTACTTCAAAATCATGGTTTGAAAATAGATTGTACCGAGCGGTACAATCTATTTTTCAAATTTTACTCTAAATTCACTCCTAAAACCATGATTTTGAGGTTATTAGGAATTATATCGCTCTGTAACTTGGAATATATTTATGATTTATGATCAGATAAGTAAATCTGCAAGAAAATCTGCTTCCAATTTTTTTCGAGGATTGAGGGCGTTCCCTGGAAAAGATCACATAATATACCTTTAATATAACAGAATCTAACTACCTCAGACAATACAAGAAACATCTAAATACATTTTGAACAGAAATCTATACAATAATTGTACAAATTAATCTCACAAATTATAGTGCTCACCTTGATTTCCTAGTTGAAAAAGCTTTTGACTTCATCACATTATGTGATAACTTATATAATAGAGTTCCAAAGGATATATTAAATATGGCAAGAATACATCGAGAGAACACCATGTTGTGAACTTCCCATACAGATAGGTGCGGAAAAACAATGATTTAAGGGATGTTTTCCTGCACAAATCTGAATACAAGCTACTCCAAAACAGTTACTACTTGCAACATCTATACTTTAATCCAACTGGTTTTCATTTGGTCCATTTGTACACATGTGGCATGGATTGATTCCTGGATTATCAACATATACTTGGCAAATACTGGGAATGGATATTTATGTTTACCCATGTCTCCGAATAAAGGAGGCATTACAAATAAATCTCCACTTCAACACTTCAGACATGCTGAATGAGAGTTGGGCCTTGGGGTGTGTATGGTGCATGACTCCAAGAATCTATAATCAAATAAATGTTGGTCAATGGGAGGTGACATCGTCTGAAACTTTATTAAAGGTGATGAATATTCATAGCACCCTGATGTTTAAACACATACTTGTAAAGGCTTTTAACACTCAGTTGTAGAGAGCTATTAAAGAGTTTAAGCAAATGTACTTATTAGAGTCTAATAAGAAGTCCACACACAGTTATAACAAAATAAAGTAACAATAATGATAAAATGACAAAACTAGCTAGAAGTAATTACTAAGTGGTGGTACTGGTGGTGATGAAGTGTGTGTGGAGTAAAGCATTTGTGGTTTTTGGGGTTGTGGGGGTCTCTTCGTATTCAGAGGGGTAACACATATGATCGTTCCAGGATGTTGAAATATATACCTCCCTATATGACCCTATGTCTCATGAACAATTTTGCTCATTTGACCCTTTTTTTGTGCAAAATCGAGGACATTTTGCCTGGAAAAAACACCGGGTGGAGAACTGAAACATGCTGAATCTATAAGGGCCCTAAGAACTGCCATGAGGCGTGGAAAGGGGGCCTTCAGCACAGCACATGGCCACTAAATGTGTGTGTATCCCCGGGATCCAATGCAGGATTTTTTTTAAATGAGGGTCTGTTTTAGTACTTTACTTTTTCAAGTTCCAGTTATCAATATATTTAAAATGTTAAAACAATTGAAGCAAAGATTGCATTTTTCATAGATTTTTATACAATTAAATTGTCCAATAATAACACAACATATCATTTTTTTCTGAGATTGAAATTGGAGAATAGGTAAATATTATATAGTTTTAGAATGGATTTGGTTTTAGGTATACTTTTGTGCACAGCAAAAACTCCCAAGTTGTTTTCAAAATAAGGATTCAGTGATGAGTGACGGACGACAACCTCAGAAACCAAATCAATTGTTTTCAGGGACACATTGATATTCTGAAAAGAAGAAGTATTGATTGATTTCGGCCAATTATGCCTGCTGCAATACGCAGGAGGAAACTTCAAGGTTTTTATTGACTATTTACCCATCCTTCTCAACTACTACATGTTGACCAATGCAGTTTCCACTCTCATGTACATGTACCAACAAATGTACACAGACTTTCCAAATTTTGATTAAGCTTTCTAATTTTAATGGTGAAAATGAATGAGTTACAAATACCTGAGACCCTATTTGCCTTATAATAATAGGCATACAGTTCAAAGGTCTCAAAAAAGACCTTATTTTGTCAAAAAATTTGGTGAAAAAAATCATGCTCTAAACACAAGTTCCCCTCCACCCTTTTAAGACCCAAAATTGCACACCCCTAAAAGAAAGTTTGATGTGCTCCCCCCCCCCCCCCCTTAATCCCATTGGGATCCAGGGTTGGGAGAGGGGTAAAGACTACAATCCATGTTCAAGAAAAACAGATTTTGGTATAAGGTCATCAATAATTTTCTGAAAAAAGAGTGCTTTTTCGTAAATTCCATTGATTAAGTTTAGTGTTACCAATTGTATTTGTGAGTAGAATAAAATAGATAAAACAATTGTTTTCTTGATATTTGGCTTATTTTACTGAGCATTATTCTGGATCCATTTCATAGGTGTTTGGACTAGCATGGGTAGTTGTTTGGTGCGAGAGTGACAGCCCCCCCCCCCCCCCCCCCTTGGATCTGGATAAACTAACCTGCTTGTTTTTCTCCTCATCTTGTCATCATCATTATCATCTATCAAATTGGATGCATATCTTGGTTGAGGTTTGCCACGCTGACGTATAGTATCATCAGCCATTATGACTCAGATGTCTGAAAGAAAAATAATGCCAATTAGGCGACAAATAACAATAGAACAGCGTTCTATGGGTAAGGCTTTAATTTGGGGGTTTTCTTCATAAAAATGAGGAAAATGTTGGTGAATTTTCAGAAATGTTCATAACATTTCAAAATACCGTATTATCCTATTAAGCGCCCATGCCCTTTTTAGCGCCCCACCCCTCTTTGTCCCAAAGACTACTAAAAAGTAACACCTAATTAGCGCCCATCTTTTTAGCCACTGCAGCTCAAATTAAAGCATGAAAGTAGCGTCGGAAAGTACCGGCAACAACAACATGTTGGCGATCAATGTATCGGCGGGCTGTGCACATTTTCCACCAAAAGTGTGCATCAAAATTCGGAAACCATTTTACAGTTTCCACAATAAATGACTTTAAAAAAAGTAACTCCCAAAAAATGTAATGAGCGCCCACCCAAAATAACTTTGCTAAGAGCCCTGGGCGCTTAATAGGGATAATACGGTACTTCAAATATTTCAGAATATTTCAAACATTCAAAATATTTCAAGAAATTAAAAAGAAAATCAAAAATGTTAAAAAAATGCAGCAATTTGCAAAGAACATTTTCCATTTGTTGAAAATTCAAGAAAAAATGGGTTGGCTGGGCTGTAGAACAGGGTGTTATTTCCTGTCACCTTAGCCCTAACCCACCCGGTGGATTTTCCAACGAAATTTTTTTCAAGCGAAAAAAGCACACACAACAAGAGGTGCCACGCCCCGGGGTTTGAACCCACGACCTCTCGGTTGGCGGGCGGACACTCTACCAACTGCGCCACGGGGGAATCTGTGCTGGGCGAGTGTATTCGCCCAGCTATATAGCCCGGGGCCATTATTTCAGACAAAAACCTCAGCGCCAGGTGGAACCAGGATGCTGGGAAATGGGATTTCATGGGATCTGGGGCTGTAAGGGTTAATCAGGGTAAAATTAGAGAAAAAAAGTGAAAATTAAAAAGAAGAAAAAAAATCGTTCCATAACCCTAACCCACCCGGTGGATTTTCCAACAAAATTTTTTTCAAGCGAAAAAAGCACACACAACAAGAGGTGCCACGCCCCGGGGTTTGAACCCACGACCTCTCGGTTGGCGGGCGGACACTCTACCAACTGCGCCACGGGGGAAGCTGTGCTGGGCAAGTGTATTCGCCCAGCTATATAGCCCGGGGCCATTATTTCAGACAAAAACCTCAGCGCCAGGTGGAACCAGGATGCTGGGAAATGGGATTTCATGGGATCTGGGGCTGTAAGGGTTAATGCAAGTATGTAAAAATAACCTGTGTGATAAGAAAGTGACTATGTTTCTTCTGATGAAATGGTTAATCAGCATGTATGCATTCTATGAAAATAATTCCAATATACACGTCTATTTTATCAAAAGTTTACCTGCTGGTACCTCAGCGCATGTTTTGTTGTTGATTCATACATGTATGTGCTATTGCATGATTAGGTTTAAACATATGGTCTGTATAATGTTATTCAAGACACATACTTTTTGCTGGTATTCGACACTAATATTTCATTATAATTCTCATATTATATCAGAATACCAACATACAATAATAGAACTACTGAGTCACTCAGAATACACCCATATCTTACCGATTATAACAAGCAAAGTTTTAAGCATAAAAACAAAAATATAGCATAATCTATTTCATATCAGAGCCCAAAGTGACAGATTACATGGCAACCTGAAACCGTTTATGCATTATATTAACAGACCAGGTTTCTGTTCCGCACGATTACATTGCTAATTGTACAACATACTAACACATACAATAACAACATTATGATGACACGATTACAACATTGTATTATATAACATACATAGTACCAACAAAGGTAATACAATAACAACATAATGTTCAACATGTTAGTCAATCATGTATGAACATGAAACAATTGCGCACCTGTTGATAGTGAAATCCATTTTCAAGTTGCAATCTTAGTAAGTCCATGCAGTGGCCAGCTAAGTTAGAATCGCAATGAATAAAATTCCCATATATCTTAATGGAGACTTACACCCGCACCCAATTATTTGGTCCATTCATCTATGTCTGAGTACAGACACGATAAACGGGCCGACCTGCTGATTGAAAAAACAAATGGTGTCAAATGTTGACCTTGCTTCATCAATTTTTATGCGCCTTTGGTTATATACTTCGTACACTTCTTACACTAATTTTTTGCATTCAATCATTGTATACTGTGTAGCCTTGGAGGCCACAGTACTATCAAATTGTATAGGTGTAAAGAATGAATGCATCAAGTACAAGTTAGCATACAATTTATTTTAGTGTCATATACAAAGTCAAGTAAACTTTGCAAATTCAAATCATTTTCAAATCATCGTGCCAAATTAAACTATCGCAGCTTTTTTCATTCCCACAATCAGTGGTGTAGCGTCATAGGGCAAGAGGGGGCAAGGAAAAGTGCCAAATAATGCCTGGTGCCCCCACCCCACCCCCAATCAGACACAGCCCCCCCCCTCCCCCCAATTGGATGACTCATGCAACGCCACATCCTGCTCACACTGATAACTGACCATAATTGAGGAGTCCAGAAAGCAGGGCTTGAAGTAAACAGACGAAGCAGGGAGCAAATTTACCCCCACTATATAAACCTCAAAATGCCCCATGTTCTTAATGTTAATGTAAATTGTGTCACCAGTAGGCAACGTTTACATTCCTTTGCAATCATCTTCAGGATGACGTGGTTTTACCCTTTATGGCAAATTTGTTTCAAAGTAGCTGGTTCTTGATTCCTTATTTCAATCCCTGCAGGTGCAGGATTGTGCAGGTTTGTTTGAGAATGCAGCAATAGATACGATACTGCACCTTAATGTATTATTGAGGTATACTGTAATCCATCCATGTATTTGATTAGTTACTGGTACTTTGTACATAAAACATAAAGGTATTTGGTCTTCAAAACTTCAAAACTACCTAACCTAAACAATCATTTTATGTGACAAAACACAAAGCAAAGGTGTAAAATGGGTCATTAACACAGCACAATAGACATATTTACTTTATCTTCACTATCGCTATTGTGCTTGTCATAATAAAAACTGATCTTTCTATGGACACTAATCTTTCTATGATGGCCTGGATATGACCCTGGATTGTTTATTATTAGGGTTGAATACTCAATCTGTAAATATGTGGCATATGAAATGCTATTCATCTCTTTCTTGTTTTTATTATAGCCATTATGCTTACTACGCAATTTTTTTAGCTTGGCACAACAATTTTGCTTTGCTTGAGTGTTGTCCCATCAGGACTCAGTGGAGGGCACTCATGTATACAAAATGTTATCACCCTCAACACTTTCCATGCGGCTATTAGTTTTACCATAATTTCAAAGTCTATCTCAAGAATTATTGAACCAATACTAGGCATGTTTAATGCATTCTTCATGGTGATTCCAAATATGGGGATGAAATGCAACAATTTTGACATAAATAATGAAACATTTTATGACATTTTGGGACTATCGTCTGCAGACGACTGCCGTATGGGAAGAGTTAACACAGATTCTCAAAGAAGGAAAACGTTACCCTTATCAAGGATTAATAGCTCTACGAATCATACTCATAGCAAAAGATAAAGGTCCTCGACAAGACAGAGGTTAGACTGGAAAAACGTATGAATTAATTGTGTGATTCATTTTTTGTTTCTTTTGTTAGTAAATTTGTTTTATAGGCCTAACCGTTTTCTAAGATGACACATGACTACACAGCCTAAGCAACCCTTAGCGCGAATTCAGG